>JAPMUY010001684.1:87500-157500 GCA_026901105.3 Galaxias olidus | reverse complement strand
TCTCCAGAGCTATTTTTAAAGAAAATGCTAATATGTCTCGTGAAGAATGGAGGGATTTTTGAGGTTCTCTCTAATTCTACTATTGTTGAACTCGCGTGCAGACGGTTGAGATTGACATTACAATCACGTGAGAATAGTAGGCTATTATGTGTGAGAGAATATATATATATGTGTGTGTGTGTGTGTGTGTGTGTGTTTGTGTGTGAAAGCAGCAACCTCAAAAGACAGATTTAGGTTTCCAAAGTCTGTCCATGCATAAAATCCGGGGTTCAAGAGCCCGTTCTCTTTTATTCTCTTTCTACCTTTCTTTCTCCGTCTCTCCCATTCAAACAAACAGACCCACACACCAACAGGCTAATCCTCAAAAGCAAGACTCAACATAGTGTGATTTGCTTTTGATTGCTCCCTCTCTTTTTCTTGCTCTCTGAGAATTCCGAGCTGTCTATAGCTATCTGAAAACAATTATAAATAGTGTGCATTCTAAACACTTAAAAAGTAGAGAATATACACTGTTAAGAATCTCACAGGACACAATAGACAAGCCAACGAAAGGAATGCATTACCTAATTTTTCAAACCAATTCAATGTAGTTGGACACAAAACACCAAATTCGGCAGATGCCATGTCTGACCCCGCTCTATGTAACATGCATGGTGTAGCTATGCAATGACGTCTTTTCAGGTGGCTTTGACTTTCTGTGGCAGATGGGTTCTTTATAGAACATGCCAACTGATATTAGTGTCTCC
This sequence comes from Galaxias olidus, assembly GCA_026901105.3. Taxonomy (NCBI): domain Eukaryota; kingdom Metazoa; phylum Chordata; class Actinopteri; order Galaxiiformes; family Galaxiidae; genus Galaxias; species Galaxias olidus. The sequence continues at coordinate 156,754 of JAPMUY010001684.1, read as the reverse complement.
TAGAAGGCAAGTGTTGCCCCTGTGTATGCGTGTACGCATAACATAGAGAGAGAGAGAGAGAGAGAGAGAGAGAGAGAGAGAGAGAGAGAGAGAGAGAGAGAGAGAGAGAGAGAGAGAGAGAGAGAGAGAGAGAGAGAGAGAGAGAGAGAGAGAGAGAGAGAGAGAGAGAGAGAGAGAGAGAGAGAGAGAATCTATTAAAAAGCCGTGACGGGGCCCAGGCCGTTCTCTAAATGTATTTTAATAAGAGGTAGCCTCATGTCCCGGGCAATTCATCTCCCATCTCCCGTTGAATGAAAGAAACTGTGTCCGGGACGGGGCACGGCGAGACTGTAGACAAAGGCCGCATGTGGCGCTGCCTTATTATGCTGCAGTTAGGCAGGGGCCTGTTGGGAGCAGCAGGGGTTAGGGTCCCCACAGGCAGGCTAAGGGACACAATACAGCCGTGAACGGAAGCAAAAAGAGGCCCTGCAATGCCATTATACTGCTGCTACTAACGAGGGCTTCATGCGCCTTTGATATAATCTCACTATAGAAATCACGATAAATCCCCCTGCGTTTGCAGTCTAATCCCATTTGCAACGGGTGTGTGTGTGTGTGTGTGTGTGTGTGCGTATGTGTGTGTGTGTCCCTCTTCACCTGTTCGGATCCGTTCTGGCAGGCGAGGCCACTGAGAGCCGTGCAAGGCGCTGAGATGCTTGTAAAACCGTCCCGTTACACCGGCTTAAATTAAAGAATATGTTGTCCCGCGCACGACGATATCACGTGCTGCACGGAGCTGTACCAAATTTAAATCAAAGCGACGACTGAGAAGATAAAGTAGATATAACCCTTTTTGTATTGACCCAATGTGTTCGGGTATGCTCCAACAATTCCTTGATTAAAACACACTGGGGAGTTAGCATCAGATGAATTTGGCATGGGGAATATGAATGACATTACATTCAATGACACTTTAGCCATGTCCCATTACGTGTAAGAGGTAATATTTTTTCAATGGTCATTCTAAACCAGTGGACATTTCTTTAGAGTCCACTATAAGTACTTTTTAGGGCAAGACAACGAGAGAACATGGTATTTTACAATGAATAGATCTTCACGTGTACATTTATCCCCGAAAAGTTGTATTTAATCTTCAACCATATTCAGTCGACAACCTTTTATCAAGTGTGGCTGCATACAACTCAGTAGATGCATGCACGAGAACAGAGTGTATGTCGTTGTAGTGAATGTAGGCTGTCCAATGGGCCTATATAGGCTAGTGAAAAGTGAGCATTGCTTTCCAAATGCTTTGTCCTCTATCTCAGGGACACTGCGCATCTCTGTGGCCCCCTGTGTCGGTGCGCAGACTCATTTAACAGCCCGAGGTACATAAACAAGCAAGGGAAACTAAACAGACTATATTAAATCAAGCCTCGCGTTTAGCCCACATATTGGTGCCAAGTTTGACCGCACAGTCGAGGAATCTCTAAACAGGCTTAGAGGTCTTTTAGAAGTGCCCCTTTCCCTTTCGCGGCGCGGATTGGTCACAGTGCGGCTCATTTGCATGCGGCGCTGTATAAACCCTCCCGCCACTGCAGCCCTTTCGCGCTGAGAGAGCACACCTCGAGAAAAGAACAGAGCGCATTTAGCTTGCGCATTTTCAAACCTATGGCATTTTATTATTAACCGTAAAAAAAAAGCCTTGGCGTGAGTGAAAGAAAAGTGTAACTTGGCAAATATTTTTGTTTTTTAAGTGAAGTTGAGCGCAGTCAGTTCTAAGTATTTTACTGACGCTGGCGGGATGGGAGGACTAGATTGGACCTGTATATTGCTGTGCGCCTCTTTGGCTGCCCTTATTGCTTCCACAGAGGGAAAGACAGTGAAATATCAGACGTTTGAGGAGGACGCACCGGGGACTGTAATCGGAAACTTGGCTAAGGACATATCTTCTACTCCTTCTTCGGGTTCCAAGACGAATTTCAGAATGATGAAACAGTTCAACTCGTCCTTTATCCGACTAAGGGAGAGCGACGGCCAGCTGACTACAGGGGAGAGGATAGACAGAGAGAGGATATGCAAACACACCGTTCACTGCCTCATTGCCTTTGACGTGGTCAGCTTCTCCAAAGAGCAGTTCAAACTCATCCATGTCGAGGTGGAGGTCAAGGACATTAACGACAACTCCCCCGAGTTCCCCCGGAAAGAGTCGAAACTAGAGATCTCAGAGAACACGGCGGTGGGCACAAGGATCCCGCTAGACTTCGCTGTGGATGATGATGTGGGAATTAACTATATACAGAGCTATCAGATTTCAGTGAACAGCCACTTTTCCATAGACGTGCTCAGCAGAGCTGACGGGGTTAAATATGCGGAGCTGGTGCTGATGAAGGAGCTGGACCGTGAGACGCAGACTTCTTACGCGTTGGAGCTAGTCGCCATGGATGGCGGCAACCCGTCCCGAACCGGAACCACACGTGTAAACATCAAGGTGAAAGACTATAATGACAACAGCCCGGTCTTTGATCGTAACAGTTTTTCTGTTGACCTGCCCGAGGACGCACCGGTGGGCTACCTCTTATTGGATCTGAATGCTGAAGACCCGGATGAGGGACTCAATGGTGAGGTAGTGTACGGGTTCGGTAACCAGGTACCTTCCGAAATAAGACAACTTTTTAAGGTGGACCGAAAAACCGGACGGCTGACGCTTGAGAGCCCGGTTGACTTTGAGAGCAAAAATACATATGAGTTTGACGTTCAAGCAACCGATTTGGGTCCAAACCCGAGCCCAGCTATTTGCAAGATTGTGGTGCAGGTACAGGACGTTAACGACAACGCACCAGAAATCTCTATCACGCCTATGACTTCCATCACCGCGGGAATAGCATATATAACGGAAGCGGCAGCACGAGAGAGTTTCGTTGCGCTGGTCAGTACCTCGGACAGAGACTCTGGCGCGAACGGACAGGTGCACTGCACGCTCTATGGCCACGATCACTTCAGGCTGCAGCAGGCATACGAAGACAGCTTTATGATAGTGAGTACAAACCCATTAGACCGGGAGAAAATACCCGAGTACAATCTAACAGTAGTTGCAGAAGATTTAGGCTCCCCTCCATTCAGAACCATCACGCAGTACACTATCCGACTGACTGACGAGAACGATAATGCGCCTGTGTTTAGCAAGCCTGTGTATGAGGTGGCCGTGGTAGAGAACAATGCACCGGGGGCATACATTACCACAGTGGTAGCAAGAGACACGGACTTGTCCCAGAACGGAAAGGTCAGCTATAAATTAGCAGAGACCTACTTTATGGGCTCACCGATTTCGACATTTGTGTCTTTGGACCCAGCCAGCGGCTCACTTTATGCGCTCCGCAGCTTCAACTATGAAGTAATGAAACAGCTCGAGTTGCGTATCACGGCAAGCGATGGGGGCTCCCCGCCTCTCACCGGCACGGCAAGTGTTTACGTTAGGATAGTGGACCAGAATGACAACCCTCCATTCATTACACAGCCCGCGCTAAACAATGGCTCTGCCGAGATTCTTTTGCCCCGGGACTCACCGACAGGCTACGTCATCACAAGGGTAGAGGCTCGGGATTCAGACGATGGCATGAATGGGGAGTTGTCTTATGGTCTAGCCAGTGGGGAACCGTCGGTGTTCTCCGTTAACAAAGCCACCGGAGATATCTACCTGAACCGCCCGCTCAGTCATGAAGTTGACGAGACCCTTAGCGTGACCATCACGGTGAGTGACAATGGCAGGCCTTCGCTCACTTCTACAGCGACGCTCCACTTCCTCATCATCTCAGGTTCCCCACCCAGCGACAGGGCCGTGTACCAGGCCGGCAGCGGAGACCAACAATACGCGCAGTGGGACCTGTCGGTGGTAATCATCGTAGTCCTAGCGGGGAGCTGCACGCTCCTGCTGCTCGCTATCATCCTCATCGCCACCACCTGCAACCGGAGGAAACGAGACAAGAGCGAAGAGGACAGCGACTCGTATGGAGAAAAGGACACTCTCGACCGAAGCAGAAACCATGTCGACAACCCGCTGCTACCTCTCCACGGGAAAGGTGGTGAGGGAGGTTTTGAAGGCCACTCCTACACCAGCCAGCCCGGTGGCTTCAACTCAGCTCACACTGAAGGAAATGAAATGTGCTCGGCCTCTGAGGACGGCAGCGAGGTGCCCTGCGTGTACGAATCTGAGAGCAAACTCCGCAAGAATAAACACGAGGTGAGTTACATGAGACTAAATAACCTCCTGAACTAGAGATCAAACAACACAGAAACAGCTTAAAGATGAGTTAAATTGATCATATTAGATCTTAACCCCCCCCTTTTTTTTGGGTTCCTCCAGGGCTACTCCACTTTGCCTGGCTATGGAAACAGTAAGGAGGCTGTCAGACCCATCACCATATGGAAGGGTAATTCCTACACCACCATCTCTGCTCGGGACCCAGCCTTCAGTGGCAAAGACAGCGGCAAAGGGGACAGCGATTTCAACGACAGCGACAGTGACGTGAGCGGAGACACGGGCTTGAAGAAAGACGGGGTTGTGGTTCCTCCTATGGGCGGACAAAGTGGTAAGCGCAGAAGAACTTTATGAATTCATGGCTATTATTATTTACCATGTGACATTGGCTGCATGCAGACTCGATGTATTGGGCTGTACTTTTTGCACAGATGATGAGATAGCGTCTGACCACGTGTCCCTCTCTGTCTCTCTCAGGTCTGTGGGCGTGCACCAGTGAGTGTAAGATCCTGGGCCACTCCGACCGCTGCTGGAGCCCATCAGCAGTGCGAGCCCACACTGGGCCCTCACCGGGGCCCTCCCCAGCTCCCCCCCTGTCCTCCTTCAGCACCCTCTCCAAAACAGCCTCCCTGCCCCGGGACCCGCAGCGCAGGGACAACTACTACCAGGCACAGATCCCCAAAACGGTGGGCCTGCAGAGTGTTTATGAGAAGGTCCTGCACAGGGAATATGACTATGTGATGGTTAGCCCTCCCAGACCCGTGCGAGTTCAAGAGATCAATGACATCACTCTACCTGTTTATGTTCCTACCCCCACACACTGTCCCATCGATGAAGTCTAAGGCACCAATGGACGAACGTGCTTATACACCCTCTTTGCACACATGCACAAACATACTGAGGCTATACCGAACTGTACACTGTGTTGAAATATTTAATTTATAAACCAATGACAATGAAAACCACCTATGTGATCTATGAGATTAACCGTTGCGGTGGAGAGTGTGTAAATACGTTTATATTCTAATATTTGTGCATTTTGAATTTTTTAATGTGGTCAATGTGGAAGATACTTGGAGTCCATTCAATCACGAGGACTTTGTTGGACATCTTATGCAAGGTTTTGTGTATAAAAATACTTTATTTTTCTAAGAGTAATAATTAAACGTAAAGATATGTAAATATGAATTGTAACTACTAGACTTAATTATTGGACTTTAAGCATGCAAACTATTTAAATGGCCCGGAAACTATTCAGTTGGAGGCCGGAGACCCACTATATCAAGTTGATAACAGCGTATGAAATTTATTTGAATGCAGTAATGTAATTGTATATATTTTTTATTATCACAATGTTGTGAGAGAAAATAAACCTTGAAAGAATATTCTGAAACCATCAATGTGTCATAAATATTTGTTTTTAACTTAACATAGACTCTAAATTAATAAATTATAAATGATTAATTTATTATAAATAAATGATAAATTATTTTTGTCAACTAAATTGAGGTTCCGATCCATGAACAGTTTTACTTATAGCCAACAGATGTCGCTATTGCTAACTGAGATCCATTGTCCTTGGATGTTGGCTGATAGTGGCACTTGGCTGCTTCTGATCGTATCTGAACTTTAATGGCACCAATTCAGTTATCCAATAAAGATTAGTGCCATTAAGTGCCTGAAGAATTTTAGGTCAATCATTTTAATAGGCTCATTGATTACTGTGGTGGTTTGAGGCAAAGGGTACTAAATAGGCATGCATAATAAATTCAGCAGTGAGAGCTGGTCAATCGATCCTGCTCTATACGCAGTGCCAAGAGATTTTGAGAAAAACGCATAAAATATCTATACATGTCTATCCACGCGCACAAATAATATTTTCACATTTTATGATGGCAGAAGTTCATGCCATTAGTACGCACATTTCCATAATTATTAAACTATGCACGAAGTGAATTAAAATCAGTTATGCGTAGCCTATTAGTTTATTTTTCACATGAAGTGCCAATTGCGTAATTGAGGCCATATCGTGCGTAACAACTGACCAGATAGGCAAATTATTTGTCCCATGTATGGCGCATGTTGTTCCAGCTCACGGTGAACTCCGCTATGAAAATGTGTCAGCCAAAATGTTAGGAGTGCGCCCAAGCCGTCTGTAGATGTTTTTTTAAGTTTTGAATATGGCAAAATGGGAAAAAGTGTGAAGAAGGGGTTGTTATTTTTATCCAATATAATTGAGTCTTTGTAGACTGCTGTTACACAAAACATGAAACATTCCACATCAGTCAACTCTAACCTTTAGCACAGTTTGAACAGAGAGTCAGAGAAATTCTGGACGAGGGTGGTAACACATTCTCTAGGAAGCTGTCCAGGGTGATTTGAGGACAGATGTTCCTATTTTCTCCGAATAGAAAAACACAACTTTGAATAAAATACTTAAGAAATGTATATTTGTGCGTTATATTGTTTAATAAGTCTGAAGAATAAATAGTTGCATACAGGCTTATGCAACATCGATCAAATTTATTACTTAATATGCCGTGCATCAATGAAGGCCTGCGCGCAGTATCGCTCCTCCAATGTGCTCAGCGATCTTTCAAAAATAATGTCGCAAGGTATAAACTCTATTTTAACTCAGACACATTGACATCCGTGGCCTTAACTATAGCATTCAACGCAAACCCCGTCCTGCAAGAGAGCACAAGGACAGCGAAATAAGAGCTAAAAAAACAGCAACTGTGAGGTGCGCGCATACTTTATGACTGGTCACTTTCCTTGCAGGCCTGGTATTAAAAATACACGCCTCGCGTGAATGAGCAGGTTTGTTCCCTAGTTGCGCGAGAAAGAGAAAGGCAGAGAGAGAGAGAGAGAGAGAGAGAGCGAGAGACAGAGAGAGAGGGAGAAAGAGAGAGGGAGAAAGAGAGAGAGAGAGAGAGTGCCAGTAGACCGATCCCCTCAGGTGTTTGGTCCCAGTCGTAGCTATGGCCGGGAGCTCTGAGAAAGTACCTATCGCCTCAGCGGGGCCTGAGGATCTCCAACATTTTATGCCTCCGGTAAGTCATATAAGAGAAATTCTCCACGCCTTGCCAGGTGAATATCTTTTGGGGCATGGCACATTATAGGGGACAACCAACGAGTCCCCGAACTAGGTCCAGCTATGTTCAAATGTTTTTCCTGGACCCATGGGCTATCCTGCTGTAATGGTGTTTAGAAAGCATAGGGTTAATGCCAGAGTTGTTTTCTTTCTTCAAAATTTACTACGGAACCGTACTCATGGGATACGTTTGCTCGATCTATTCCATGGACGTATCGATTCAATGGATGACAATGTATCTGTGTTTTTTTATGCAGGCGTACACCCCTGTGGCTATGAAGCCTGCTGCCACCGGGCGTCTGCTGAAGGCCGGTATCGTAGTCTTGATCGTGGGAGCGATCCTTCTGTTGTTTGGAGCAGTAGGGGCTTTCTACTTCTGGAATAACAACATCAAACATGTAAGAAGCCTATTTAGTCTGCTATACTAAGTTATGCAACTCTTTGGTCACTGTAAGGTTGCCTAGTTCATTCTTTTTATATGTTTTATTAGAAATATAAACAAGCCAAGCCTACAATATTAAAATGGAATAGTACATTTTCCTACCATAAAAAAATGTTTGCTTTTGCATGAACAGACTTTTGGGAAGACAAGTGAATGGAGGCCTTGTGCATAGCTGTGCCCTATGACTCGGGGGGTGGGGGCTCCAGAGGTCCGGTCGACGCACCAGGGCCAAGAGGAGTGAAATTTTCGAACGGAAACCTTGCATTACGACCTTGCCGGATGAAATCAAATATAAACAAGAAATAGATTCTGATTGCATATCTTTGGATGTGGGCTGTGTAATGAGAGGAACAGAAGCAGCTAGGGGTTCATTTGCCCCTTTCGCTAGTTGAATAATGTGTGTCGGTATGTAAGCCTGTGGTTGAGGCTGAAAGAGAACGAGGGAAAGGCAGAGGGACGGCTGGCTGCAGCCACATTCTGTGTCCGTCACGCTAATCGTGTGTGTGTGTGTGTGTGTGTGTGCGTGTGTGTGTGCGTGTGTGTGTGTGTGTGCGTGTGTGTGTGCGTCGAACAGGTCTACAATGTCCACTACAGTATGAGCATTAACGGTAAAGTGGAGGAGGGCTCCATGGAGATAGATGCTGTGAATAACGTGGAGAGGTTCCGCACAGGAGAGGGGATGGACGAGGCCGTGGAGGTCCATGACTTCCAGATTGTGAGTGAACGTCTTCAAAACTCTCCCTCACTTTCATGGTCTCTCTACCTCTCTCTCTCTCTCTCTCTCTCTCTCTCTGTCTTTTTGTCTCTCTCTTTCTCTCTCTCTCTCTCTCTCTCTCTCTCTCTCTCTCTCTCTCTCTCTCTCTCTCATGCCACTTCTTTGTCCCATTTGTAATATCCAGTAACACATATAGCTCCTATATTCCATTTCAGTTTACAGTGTAACCACCCTCCCTCTCCTCCTCTCTCTCTGTTCATACCCACGGCCTTTCTTCTTTTTACATGTCTTACTCTCTTTGATTGTCCCTTAGGGTATTACAGGTATCCGCTTTGCGGGAGGGGATAAGTGCTACATCAAGTCCCAAGTCAAGGCTCGTCTGCCGGATGTGGAGACCATCAACAAAGAATCCCTGCTTTTTGACCTGGTAGGGATGACCTCTGTTCTGGCTCTCACTATATTGGTTAAGGTGTCCTCGTACGCAAGCACAGGCACACACGTGTACACACACACACACACACACACACACACACACACACACACACACACACGCACACACACACACACACACACACACACACACACACACACACACACACACACACACACACACACACACACGCACACACCTCTGTTGTCAGAAATTATTTACTTCCAGACAGTGACCAGAGCAGTTGTAGACATCATTTATTAATAGAACATCACCATGGAAATGGGAAGAGGCCTGTCTTCCGTTTTGTTGATTGTGGATGCCTGATTAAAAAGCAAAGTCAGACCAGACTGGAGCCTGCAGTTACAAACTACACCGGTGCTGAAGGGTTCATGCATATCAGAACACTGGCCTACACACATAACCCCCGACCACCCCCCCCCCCCACACACACACACACACACACTAAATACAGACTGCCTGCCATGATGTCGGAACTCGTTATTTAAATCTGGGAGCACATTAAATGCCTCTCATGCACAACATTGCAGACCATGCCGAGCTGTCCTTGAACAAATGCACGTGCGTGTGCGTTTGTGCGCGTGCACATGTGGATACTCACACGCAATTAAATATCACGCAGGGCTGCTCCTATTGCTTCCCCGCCTCGTAAACGGCCATTTATTCCACTTAGGGCAGATGTGTGTGTGTGTGTGTGTGTGTGTGTGTGTGTTTAGCTTTGATAGGAAGATGTCGTTATAATAGTTGCTGCAGGCTGGTCATCTGCTGTAATTTATAGTGATGGGGAATATGGGTTAGATAAGCACAGATGCACAGACACACACACACACACACACACACACACACACACACACACACACACACACACACACACACACACACACACACACACACACACACACACACACACACACAAGCTCACAGTAGGTCAGATAAACTCTTATCAGTCCTGCAGGGGAGAACCCTTGCTGTTATTTGTCCCTCCAGCAAATCATTTAAAAAAAAAAAATTCCGGGAGGATGTAGGAATACATTCCCCAAACATCTGTCCGTCTAGGGCTTCTGGAACACACAACTCCGGGCAGCATTCCTCAAAATTCCCCATTCTGCCTGGAGGCTGTGTGCGTGTGTGTTTACCGAGTCCTTCCTCCAGAAATCTCGTTAGCTTGTTGTTATTTCTCTTCTTTTTTTAAAATTTCTTCTAAAAGCCAGAAAATGTAGGCCATCTCGTTTTCCGTGGTGCTTGGATCGTGATGAATCCTGACTATGGTTTAGCGGCTAAACGCCGGAACTGAGGAGAGCCGAGTGGGATCTGTGAGCGTCCGCCCAGAGGGCTTGCCTTTGATATGGTTATACCTTGTTATTAAAGAATGTTAACAAGATGGCATGAATATCCATGGCATGTCCCAGAACAAAAGAAAAGGGGAAACATGCAGAGGAGGATCCTCATAAGAAGTGTGAGGCCAAGCACTTTTAGCTGTAGGTTGGCTCTGAATGGGACTTTGCCTGTCTTTCTAACGTTCTTGCGACGCGTCCCCGTTCCTCCTCCTCCTCCTCCTCCTCCTCCTCCTCCTCCTCGTCTCTCTCCCCTCTGCTCCTCTTTGCAGGAGGATGAGGTCATGCCAGCTAAGTTCGAGGAGGGTTCTTTGATCTGGGTGGCGGCTGACGCTCCCCTGACGGATGCTGCGTTCCTCAGCAACAAGATCAGGGATTTGTGTGGAGAGCTGCCAATCTTCTGGCTCCGCCCCACCTACCACAACGGTACGCAATCAGACCGCTCTCGCACACAAGCGCTTACATTTTGTTTTTTAAACAAGCTCCTCACACGCCTCCACCGCCATCTTAGTTCTGGCTTCAGTTCAAGCCATTTCGGCATCCATTGAAGGAGAACCCTGTCCTTCCAGCAGGAAGCCAGAGGAAGAGGAGGGCGGCTCCCCGCCTGCGGCGCCAGGCCCCTGGGGCCGAGGAAGAAGTGGACGTGGAAGCAGAATTCAACCCTGAGAACCCCTATCACGTGAGTCACCCTCCCTTCTCTCTCTCTGTCTCTCTCTCTCTCTTTCTCTCTCTCCCTCTCTCTATATATCTTTAACTCTCTTTATCTCTTAACTCACTCTCTCCGTCTCTTTCTCCGGACTCTCTCCCTTTTTCCTGTATATCATGTTATGGCCACTTGGGCCTCTCTAACCGTCCGCTCGGATGGTAGAATGTACCTGAGCAGCTGTGTGTGAGCAGCACCAGATGCCGGGGTCACTGTGAAGGGCCAGTCCTGTCACTCCCCATCGCAGCACGCCTGGCTGTCTGTTGTGTCTGCTCGTGGGGCCGGGCTCCAGTCTTTCCAACAGCATTCATCGAAAGCCCCATTCAAACCTTTAAAGCTGTATGAATAATTTCACTCTATAGACCCCCCATCCCCCACCCACCCACTGACCTCACCCACACACACACACACACACACACACACACCTCTGCTTAAGTTGATCCCATCCTTTATTCCATTCTAATTCCTCTCCTTCTACCCTTGAAAGTGAGGTAGTGCCTCTCCACACAGACACGTACGGACACACACACACACACACACACACACACACACACACACACACACACACACACACACACACACACACACACACACACACACACACACACACACGCCTGCAGCAAGGAGAATATGAATTAGTGTATGCCAAGCAAATACTAGCGAAAAGAAAACATTTGACAAAAGAAATGCTTATTTGACAACGTCCCCTCCCCCCTATCCGCTGTGTCGGAAATTCATTTTTAATTGCTTTGAAATGACAACTAGGATCCGGGCGATGCTGCCGCTACACAACCCTTCATCAGGGAAACGAGAATAAATACCAACGCGTTATCAGAATGACTAACAACGTACGAGGACTTCTAACCAAATTTGACCCCCCACCTCCCTGTCTCCCTGTCTCCCCTGCACAGCGAGGCCCTGAGGGCGACGAGGGCACCATGACCTTTGACCCCATGCTGGACCACCAGGGCGTGTGCTGCACCGAGTGCCGCCGCAGCTACACCCAGTGCCAGAGGATCTGCGAGCCCCTGGGAGGCTTCCACCCCTGGCCTTACCACTACCAGGGCTGCAGGGTGGCCTGCCGGGTCATCATGCCCTGCCGCTGGTGGGTGGGACGCATCTTAGGCATCCTGTAAACACCCCCTCGCCAGACGTCGGAGTGGTTTAGTCCGGGGAGAAGTGGTTTAGTCCGGGGAGAAGGGGATTGGGTTCGGGGCAGGTTCACGGGGAATTAGGAGTATGGCAAGGGAGAGAGGGAGAAAACGAGGCGTAGATGCAAACAAAGGGATGAGAGGAGAACTGAGAACAGCATATTAAGTGCCTATAGTAGTAGTTCAGGCTTTACAACTATTGTAGTTAAGAGAGAGATTTGTGACATTTGTTGACATTGTAATGTTTTAACAAAAGCAATAGTATCCACGATAACATGTATTTCACGTAACTTTTTCCTGCACATATAAAATCCCTATTAAACTATCTGGAAATATCTGACAATTAAAATCAAGACGGATTCAAACATCAATATCTCAACAGAACAATCCACAACCCAAAATCAGCACGTTGGCATCTAAATGAAACCAAAAAGTTTGATTTGTGTAAACTTGTATTTAAATCATCATCTTTATTTTTGTTCTTTCTGGCTTTTTCGTGTAAATAGATGTATGAGTATTAAAGTATTCATTAGGCCGGGTATTTGGCGAGGAGGTGTGATTTAGTTTACTCAGACGGTGGGCCTAGTGTGTGTGTCTATAGGTTTTTAACATGGTAGTGTAAAAAGTTTCTGGCAGTTTGAAACATCTTTCCATTTTCCCTGAAGTAGATACTAATAAAATGCATAATATGCGTTGTCTTGAGCATCCTTTAAAACTAAGTGTATTTTAAAGCTTCACGAAGCAAATAATACATTTCAAATAAACATTTTTTAAGTAAACTTTTAAATGAGTCTTTCTTTAAATACTTACTTTTACCAAATATAAAATATATATATATATATATATATATATATATATATATATATATATACATATATATATACACATATATACACAGTATATATACTGTATAGCTACATACATATACACAGACACACACACATATATATATTACTCCCAAGTTGAACACATATTATATATATATTTATATATATATATCCATCCACCCATCCATCCATTAGCTATACCGCTTCTCCAATGCAGGGTCGCGGGGGGGCTGGAGCCTATCCCAGCCGACACAGGGCGAGAGGCGGGGTACACCCTGGACAGGTCACCAGTCTATCACAGGGCTGACACATAGGGACAGACAACTCACACTCACATTCACACCTTCGGACAATTTAGAGTCACCAATTAACCTGCATGTTTTTGGACTGTGGGAGGACATACATATACACACATATATACATACATATATACAGTGCTGTGAAAAAGTATTTGCCCCCTTACAGATACTTATTGTTTTTGCACATTTGTCACACTTAAATGCTTCAGATTATCAAACAAATTTTAATATCAGACAAAGATAACCTGAGTCAATACAAAAAGCTGTTTTTAAATGATCCATCCATCCATTAACTTTACCGCTTATCCTCTACAGGGTCACGGGGGGGGGGGGGGGCTGCAGCCAATCCCAGCGGACACAGGGCGAGATTCGGGGTACACCCTGGACAGGTCGCCAGTCTATCACAGGGCGTTTTTAAATGATGATTTCATTTATTAAGGGAAAAAAGCTATCCAAACCAACCTGGCCCTGTGTGAAAAAGTAATTGCCCCCCCTTGTTAAATCATGAATTAACTGTGATTAACCATATTTTTTGGAAAGCTGAGTTCAATTTCACTAGCCACACCCAGGCCTGATTACTGCCAGAACTGTAGAATCAAGAAATCACTTAAATAGAACCTGTCTGACAACATGAAGTAGGCTAAAAGATCTCAAAAAGCAACATCATGCCCCGATCTGAAGAAATTCAAGAACAGATGAGAAACAAAGTCATTGACATCTATCAGTCTGGAAAGGGTTACAAAGCCATTTCTAAGGCTTTAAGACTCCAGCGAACCACAGTGAGAGCCATTATCCACAAATGGAGAAAACATGGAACAGTGGTGAACCTTCCTAGGAGTGGCAGGCCTACCAAAATTACTCCAAGAGCGCATTGACGACTCATCCAGGAGGTCACAAAAGAACCCAGAACAACATCTAAAGCACCGCAGGCCTCACTTGCCTCAGTTAAGGTCAGTGTTCATGATTCAACAATAAAAAAGAGACTGGGCAAACATGGTATCCAAGGGAGAGTTCCAAGGCGAAAACCACTGCTGACCAAAAAGAACTCAAAGGCAATATTTGGGAAAATATTCTGTGTACTGACGAGACAAAAGTGGAACTTTTTGGAAGGTGTGCGTCCCGTTACATCTGGCGTAAAACTAACACAGCATTTCAGAAAAAGAACATCATACAGACAGTCAAACATGGTGGTGGTAGTGTGATTGTCTGGGGCTGCTTTGCTGCTTCAGAACCTGGGCGACTTGCCGTAATTGATGGAACCATGAATTCTGCTCTCTACCAGAAAATCCTGAAGGAGAATGTCCGGCCATCAGTTCGAGACCTTAAGCTCAAGTGCACTTGGGTTATGCAGCAGGACAATGATACGAAGCACACCAGCAAGTCCACCTCTGAATGGCTCAAAAAAAACAAAATGAAGGTTTTGGAGTGGCCTAGTCAAAGTCCGGACTTAAATCCGATTGAGATGCTGTGGCATGACCTTAAACAGGCCGTTCATGCTCGAAAACCCTCCAATGTGGCTAAATTAAAACAATTCTGCAAATAAGAGTGGGCCAAAATTCCTCCACAGCGATGTGAAAGACTTATTGCCAGTTATCACAAACGCTTGATTGCAGTTGTTGCCGCCAAGGGTGGCACAACCAGTTATTAGGTTTAGGGGGCGATTACTTTTTCACATGGGGCCAGGTTGGTTTGGATAGTTTTTTTCCCCTTAATAAATGAAATCATCATATAAAAACTGCATTTTGTATTACCTCAGGTTGTCTTTGTCTGATATTAACATTTGTTTGATGATCTGAAAAATTTAAGTGTGACAAAAAAGCAAAAACAGAAGAAATCTGTAAGGGGGCAAATACTTTTTCACAGCACTGTATGTTATATATAGTATACTAATATGTATAGATATATAACGACTGTCCAACAATACTTTGGGAAACTTTGCATGCTGTATCACTTTCCCAACTCACAGTCCCTCTTCAGCCTGAGCCGAGATCCTAGCAGATGATCGGAATGGAGAAGTTTGAGAGCGTCAACTCCTCCACACTCCTTTAAAGTCAAGAGCTCCGGCTCTGGAACTCCTTAATGAGACTAAAGACTCCGCAGCCGTCACGCTCCCAGATCTTACCCACGATGCAAAGCGCTTAGCTCCTTTTGATGTTGGGGAGCAGCTCCAGGCGGGGGTACGGGGTGGGGGCGGTGTGTGTGTGTGTGTGTGTGTGTGATAGAGCGGAAATGTGTGTGATGCCCTAGATGAGTCCCATCCGGAGCCACAAACTGCCATTTGATCGTCACCAGAGATGAATAGATGTGCAATGAACTTAACACTTAAACAGTGTGAAGGGTTGACGCCATAGTTCGCTGGCTGAGCCGCATTAATGCTGCCATGCCTCGGGATGCCCCCTCAGAGAGCAGCACTGGAGTTTGCAGAGACGAGGAGTTTCACCAGCTCTGCGCTAGATCACTGAATCAGGACCAGACCCGTCTCCCATAGCGACTGCTGCAGTTCTTACAGCGTCTAGAGGTAAGACTGCTCTAACACAAACTGTGCGGTTGAAGGTATGAGCACTGCACTCGACTAGACTAGCTTGCCCTGTTGTGAGGAGAAACAAGAGGAATATTTCACCAGTGTCATCTTAACAATATCACAGCAAACACTTTTATAATGTTAGATTAGGCCATGCTGCTCACCTGGGCCTAATGAAATACACAGAGGAAAGACTGTGACTCAAAACAACAATTTATTTACATAGGAGCTGGAATCATGAGGGAGGGGCGGTATTACCTCCAAATTGAACACATAAATCCCAGTGAATCACTTCAAACAATGTATATTGCTGTTGGGAAAATAACTAAAGATTCTAAATTTCTTATTACATAAAAATCACATGTGCCCAAAAAACATGTTAATAGATTTATTCTTTAAACGGTTTGAAAGAATTATTTATGATTTTTTTTTTATACAAGTGGTGAATGGGACCACATAATGGTTCCCGTGGCAACAGAAAGCTATGGCAGGTGGAGAAACAGTAGAATAGGTGGAGAGACAAAGGATGAGGCAGGATTCAAAAGCCAAACCGAAAAGTTAAAAGGTGGACACATGGCCATGGGGGTTTTCTATTTCCAGTCCAGTGTTCGATCTGAGTCAATCGCCCTGTTCCACCACATAGTATTGACCAATCAAAAAGGATCAGACACAGACTATGCCACAGAGTCCCATAGGTATGGAGGGTGTCCCCAGGCACTGGTGAGAGGGTCAGTAACAGCCATGCCCTGAGATACACCCAGGACCACGACTGCACTGTAGCACTAAACCAACACGGGTGACTGGGCCTGGGGAGGGGAGGGGAGGGGAGCGGAGAGGAGAGGGGAGGGGAGCGGAGAGGAGGAGAGGAGAGGAGAGGAGAGGGGAGGGGAGGGGACGGGAGGGGACGGGAGGGGAGGCCTGGAGAGGAGAGGAGAGGAGAGGGGACGGGAGGGGAGGCCTGGAGAGGAGAGAGAGAGAGGGAGGCCTGGGAAGGGGGCAGCCAGCGGACGAGGGTGTGAGGAGTGTGAGGAGAAAGGAGAGAGGCACGCCTCAGTACTTCTTCCACTCCACGTCGTCAGGAGGACTCATCTCCACCGTCTTCTTCCCAACGTCAGTCCAGTTGGTGCTCAGGACCGTACCACCTGACTCCATCTGGGGGGGGGGGTCCAGGAGAGTTTAGAAGACTTTAAAGGACTCACATCACCCTGACATAGCCTCAAACACTAGTCGTCTGCACAGCCATGACAGCAGCAGCAGTACCACCACCAGCTTCACCCCAGACGACACGCCTGTGGCCTCCAAAACAACGCCCGCCAGTGACCGTGCGTTCACGCTTACGGTGTGTGAAGCGTGTGTGTGTGTGTGTGTGTGTTCTTACAAAGGACTTGTTCATGGCCCGCTTGACCTCGTCGGAGCCGTCTGAGTAGATCTGCTGGAACAGCTTGTTGAGCGCCGCGTCCCCCTCCACCTTCTCCTTCTTCTCCTCCTCCTTGATCTCCACCACCACCTTGTCCCAGTTACGGGTGTAGTGGGACGACGACGGGTACTGGTCTGCAACGCGCACGCACACACGCACACACGCACACACGCACACACACGCACGCGCACATCATATACACACGCACGCACGCACACTACACACACACTACACACACACACACACACACACACACACACGGACACACACACACGCAGAGCGTTATATGGATTCTTCTCAACACTAATGGTTACACAACTTGGAGCAGTCCAGTGCATAAAGCCTGCCTCAGCATCTCGGAGTCTGGAATCTGAAGCAACGCTGCTCTGTGAACTACAGATGAGAGAGTGACGAACGCGAGCCAGGGAGATAGTTAGGGAAAGTGAAAATCAGAGAATGCGTGTGTGTGTGTGTGTGTGTGCATGCGTGTGTATGTGAATGCGTGTGTGCGTGTGTATGTGCATGCGTGTGTATGTGTGCGTGTGTGTGTCTGAGTGCGTGCGTGTGCGTGCTTGTGTGTGTGTGTGCGTGCGTGCGTGTATGTGCATGCGTGTGTGTGTGTGTGTGTGCGCGTGCGTGTAGGGGGGTGGGGTACTGACTCGGGGAGAAGTGTTTGATGTTGGACTCCGGTCCTTCTCCCTCCAGTTTCTCCCACCTAATCGCCTCCGCCTTCTTCATCTTGATTTCCACCTGACACAAGAAAGAGGAGGAGGAGGAGGAGAAGAGAGGGAGGAGGAGAGAGGGAACGGAGGGGGAACGGCAGAGAGGAAAAATACAACATTAGGCATCGAACACGGTTAGGATACGGTTTGTCCGACCAAAATAGCATCCCAATTAGTGTGACGTTACACGAAACACAGAGACCGGTCTTAACCACACGGTCCACACAACCAAGGGCCCTGTCTCCCCAGCAGCATCACAGGCTCTTCCTTTAAGAGTGTGTGTGTGTGTGTGTGTGCGTGTGGTGGTGGTGGTGGTGGTGGGGGGTGTGTGCTTGTCGAAAAGAGATCAGGGAAATGCGGGGGCACATTTCAATCTCAAAACTGTACAGACTGACATACAGCACTAACAAGATGTCAGTCAGCTGGGGGGGTTGCTTGTGTGTGTGTGTGTGTGTGTGTGTGGGGGGGGGGGGCCTTCTCTCTACTCAGCTGTATCTGGGAGAGAGAGAGAGATCATTACACCAGCGGAGAAGGAGGAGGAGAAGGTGACCAAGCGAGGGAGAAAGAGGAGGAGGAGGAGGAGGAGAGGACCACCACTCCTCACACTGAGCTGTATTGACAAGGCCCGTGCCAGGGAGGCACGCAAGCTGCAGTGTTTCATCCCACCCCCTGACGTTCTGTGTGTGTGTGTGTGTGTGTGTGTGTGTGTGTGTCCAAAGGTGACTGCGGCGTGCCGGACGAGCGGTGTCTGAGGCGGCCCCGGTGTGTCGGCGCAATTAAACAACATGCCTGCTCCTGACGGCCGGGGAGGTGATTCATTCATGAGGGAGTAGGAGAGGAAGAGGAGAGGACGGGAGAGAACGACAGAGAAAGAGCAGAAGAGGAAGAGGCGGGCTGGGAAGCGGGCGGCTCCAGAGGTGATAAGCCGGCGTGAGGAGGGAGGGAGGGAGGGAGGGAGGGATGATAGATAGTGTGTCAGGGGCTCGCCACGCAGCGCCTGTCTGTGTGCAGCAGTGCAATCTGTGTTTCACTACGACGCCGCTAAAGTCTGTGTGCGTGCGCGGCGATAACTGGTGTGTGTGTGTGTGTGTGTGTGTGTGTGTGTGTGTGTGCGCTCTCGGGCCATACAACATTAATCTGCTGCCACATCTGTCTCCTCGCTTTAAAGGGACGTGGCAGGCTGGGTGCTGGGCCGCAGCGCACGTTTGAGTGTGTGTGTGTGTGTGTGTGACAGGAGAGCCAATGGCTCCTAAAGGGATGTGACAGCGGAGCCACATTCAAGGCCACCACCCACAGGACCCCAGGGGCGAATACGCACACAAAGGCAGGGAGACAGACACACACACACACACACACACACACACACACACACGGCTAGCCCGTCACAGAAAGGAGTGACGCCCCCTGTGTCTTGGCCTTGGTTCCCTAGGTGCCCCCTCCTGCTTCAGATCTCAAACAGAGCTCAAAACAAGCCGCACTCAAAGAGCCGGCTGGGGACATGAACAGGGAGACCCTCTGACATGGACAGGCAGCACGGAGATTATTCTGGGATGGAAGAGGAGTTAGGAACGAGCTGGCGTGCGTGCGTGCGTGCGTGCGTATAGCCGTCTGCTCTGATCAAACACACTGGTGTGTAATTGGCTCCCTGTCGTCACGGTGACCCGAGGGTTAGAATGTCTGTTGGGGCCGAGGACAGGACGAGGTCACGCTGGGTCGAGCTGACGAGAACATGACACACACACACACACACACACACACACACACACACACACACACACACACACACACACACACACACACACACACACACACACACACACACACACACACACACACACACACACACACACACACACACACACACACACACACACACACACACACACACACACACCTCGGCTGAACCCTCTCATAGATGGCACAAAGGTGTGAATGGCTTTTTGTGTACAGCCTGCACATGTGTGCATCTTTAACCTGCTTCCCTGGCTCAGCTCCCCCTTCAAACAGGCCAGGTATTTCATGACCGACATGAAAGGAGTTGTACACACTGGGATGGAGATGAACAGGGAGCAGGACTAACACTGATAAAGGCCAGGCAGGCACGCAGGCAGGCAGGCAGGCTGGCAGGCTGGCAGGCCAGGGTGGGATGAGCCGTCCTTGGGGTTGGAGGACCCAGGCGAGCATGGCCATGCTGGGAGACATCATGCCCTCCACTGTGGTCTCCTTAGGGCCAATCCACACGCTCTCAATGTTCAGATTCTTATATTGATTTATGTGTGTGTCTGCCTCTCACTTTCTATCTCAAATACACAACTTTAAAATATGCTAATATCTTAATTGACGTGTAACCGGCCTAACGTGGTCATCGTCAAGCTGTGCTTTTCAAAATGGCGTGCATTCGATCCAAAAGGGTGTGTGGGGCCAGGCATACCCGTGGAGCCCGGTGGCCCAGGGAACAGACAGGGCTTTGTGGCAGAGAGGAGGGGGGGCTTCAGCTCCCTCTCACCCCCCCTGCCCCCAGCCCTTAACACTGGCCTCTTGTGTGAGAGAGTGTGCATGTTTTCCTAGAGCGGTGTGCACGGGTCCGTGTGTCTAGGGCCGTCGTCCACTCCCCCGTCTCTTTAAGGCGGAGTCCTTGTTTAAGCTTCAGCACACGTGCACCTCTGGTATGCTGTGTCTACCGTTGCCATGGCGAGGAGTGTGTGCCCGAGTGAATGGCCGCTGTTTGTGTGTGTGTGTGTGTGTGTGTGTGTGTGTGTGGGAGAGAGACTGAGGCAGGTCGAGAGGTGGCGTGGCCTCCCTGAGGTGGGACTTGGAGGCTTTCCGCCAGAAGCTCAACAAGAACCCGCCGCGGGATGGGGGGGGGGGGGGGGGCCGGGACTGAGGACACCCCCACGTGGAGGAAGGCCCCTGCTGGGCCCAAACCTCCCGCTCTCCTTGGAGAGGCCCCCGTGACGGTGCTAGCCTGAGCCTCTCTCCTCCTGCTGAGCCCTGCCACAGCCGAGGAGACAAGTCCTTAGAGCAGGCCCCGTGCACGCCACACGCACTCATTAGTGCAGGGGTAAAAAGGGCCCGTCCTTCTCATTAGACCCTAATCACCTTTAACAGCACACGCAGACTCTCTAAAGGGAGCTCACTGTGTGTGTGTGGATGTGGATATGTGTGTGTGTGTGTGTGTGTGTGTGTGTGCGCCAGAACACTCACAATTAGCAGTAAACGGGAACAACATTCCATGGGGGCCCGTTGAACGAGACGGGGTTTGAATTCGTTGTGTCCTGCAATATCATGGAGTAGACCCACAGGGCGGGTATAGGGGCCATAAGGCGTAATAAGATCTTTAAGCATCACCCCTGTTTCAGCAGGAACCACTGGGTTAATGTTCAATGATCAGCCTTATCAATGCTGTTTAACTGTTTAACGACTCCAGAACGGGACTGAGGCTGAGTAAGAGGAGCTGGACTGAAATAACTCCTGGAAAAACGCTAGTCTTTAGGACTTTACCAGGTTCTTAGATAGAAACTATTTCAAACATAAATATATATATATATGTGTGTGTATGTGTGTGTGTGTATGTGTGTGTGTGTGTGTGCGTATACACACACGTTTGACAGACACAGACAGACAGACAGGACAGGCAGGTGGACAGACAGACAGGCAGGACAGACAGGCAGGCAGGCAGACCGACAGACAGGCAGACAGGCAGACTGACCTTGGTGGAGAGGACCCGGTAGGAGCTGTGTTGAGGGGCAATGGGGTGCAGCAGGTGGAAGTTGAGACTGTAGTCCTCTCCCGATGGCAGCCGCAGGGAGGCACAGAGCTGGGGAATGAATGAAGAGAGGAAGTGTCATATCGCCTTCAAACTCAACACACACACACACACACACACACACACACACAATAAGACTAAATCAAAATAAATCTGTCTGTATACCACTTCCTCTCACTGCACTGTTTTGATTAGATTTTTCATAGAACAATAGAACGAAAAGGTCAAGGTGATAGACGCGGCGCACGCACACACACACACACGTGTGCACACACACGCACACACACGCACACACACGATTGAATTCAGAGGAAAATACAAGGCGTTGAACACTGAAAGAAACCACAAGTCCACCGAGATGACCTCAGACACCAGACCACCACATGCTACGTGGGGTGCGCTTGTTCGCGTGAACCTCCCGAGTGTGTCCCCTGCAGCCACGGAGTGACAGGAGGGAGTCACAGCCAGCGTGTGACGGCCTGCCCGTCCTTCAGCGCTCTGCACAGGAAGGGCCCAGGCCGCGGCCCTGATCCCTTACACCAGGAGCAGAACTATCAACTCACACCCTGGGACAGCGTGTGCAGAGGGCTGGGTGCTACCTGTGCCTTTAGGGGAGAGGAAGAAAAAACAATGACGACCTGGCAGTGGTGCTTGGCCGGGCCGTCATTTCAAAATAAGAGCGTGCTTGAGGCACTGTTAGGCCACACTTGCAATCAGATCTTTAATCCATGGATTTTAAAACACGTTTATTTTCTGTTTCGTTTGTGTCCATCTGCAAGAGTGTCTAGCACTATAGGGGGACTCCTGTTTATAAATCTAGGCCAGTGTTTTCTATGGGATTGAGTCATGACAGAGAAAAGAGAAATAGGTCAGTGTGTATTATTGCTACAAAGTGAACACCACTTCATGTTTCTAATGAGCGTTTAGGCAGCGGTCTCGGCTCAATCCCCCTTAGTTACTAGGCATCAGCCCTTCATTTAAAACACTGTGAGTAACTCCTGTACAGGAAGATCATTGGGAAGAGATCTGACCCTGTATCTTTCACGTGCCGTTGCTGCTGTTATGGCACAGGGGTGTCGTGAACTACTTGAAATGAGGTTAATACAAGTGTGTTCTTCTGATAGGACAAACAAAGCAGCTCCCTAGGCTGCCTTGTAGCTGGCCCTCAGAGAGCGAGAGTACGAGAGACGCACACAAAAACACATGCACCCAGTGACACATACAAAGACACACACACACACACACACACACACACACACACACACACACGACACATTCTCTGGAGGGCTTAGATACTGCTTTTAAAGAAGATACGTAGTCTATCCACTGACAACATATGCTTCAGAATCAGACTAAGGTAAATAGATGTTAGATCATATCTACACTCTGGGCCAACATTAACAAGGCAACACTGGAGGCACCACCAAGTCCCCAGAGAGAGCAAGAGAGTGAGAGAGAGTGAGAAAGAGAGAGAGATGGAGACGGAGAGAGAGAAGAGGATATGCCCCTCTAATGACTTCCCCCGAGGAACGCCTGGGAGCTACCCTATCTCTCTCACACACTCACACACTCACACACACACACAAAGCCCCAGACAGAGGCTCCCTGGCTCTTCATAATGGAAAAACAGTGTCTGTACCCCAGCTTTTAAGTGCACTCCAAACATATGTTTGAGAGTGAGTGGTTTCTGTCCATACGTACCTCTCTCTCAAAGAACTGGACGGCGACGCCATCTTTGGGGGCGTTCTTCACCATGACGGTCACGATTACCTGCGACTCCGTCTGGTACCAGTCGTGCCTAAAAACAAACACACCCAACAACACATTTAACAGGAGGCTTTCCAGAGTGGATAAATCAGGGATTCATCATGTTGAGATGTTGGACGGTGCTTGGGCCGGTATACTCACTTAACAGTTGGAGCTGCTGGTGTCTGATGGGACATGTAGTCCCACAGGAGAGAGGGGAAAAACAAGGAAGACAGAGAGAAGGAGGACAGACACAAAGACAAAGAGCTTGGTGAGAAATCCTGCTCTATAGCAGTCGAGACAGATCTTATCTATTGTGAGGCGAACAGTGCCCCCTAGTGGCAACATAGAACACGTGTGTGTGTGTGTGTGAGAGAGAGAGAGTGCATGGGGGCGCTCCTCTGCCCTTACCGTGCTTTCACTGCCATTCTCAGGCTG
The DNA here is from genome assembly GCA_026901105.3 of Galaxias olidus. Lineage (NCBI taxonomy): Eukaryota > Metazoa > Chordata > Actinopteri > Galaxiiformes > Galaxiidae > Galaxias > Galaxias olidus. The sequence goes on along the minus strand of JAPMUY010001684.1, from coordinate 132,894 downwards.
CTCTGAAAGATAAAAAGAAAACAGATTATGGTTATTAATGGGGCCAAACCTCACGAGACGCGTGATGCTTAGATACATGAAAGACTCATCTCGACTCATCTCTTAAACATCAACAGCCTTGTTTACCACTCAATAGTCATCACAACCACGCCGCATCGACCTCCCTCTCTTTCTCTGTGTGTGTGTGTGTGTGTGTAGCTCTCTCTCTCTCTCTCTCTCTGGAGTTGTTTTTTATCAGCCTGTTTGTTTACTAGTCCATCCACGCCCATTTGGAGCCCTGTGAGCCCTAGCAGGACTGATCACCGTTTACCAACTAGCTACCATACATTATTCACCGGCTTCGTTAGCAGGGAGGAGGGGGAGGGAGCGCGACAGCAACACGGAGTGTGGGAGAGCTGGGACGAGGAGCTGTGGTGTGGTTTAAACGACGTCCCGTTTGAAACGGGGAGAGCGAGGGCATTGGGAGGAGGCCGTGCTCGTGCGCACGCGCGGGTTTTTTTTCTTTTTTTGATGTGAGCGGGGGCGTCAGGCAGAAGCAGGGATAAACATCCGGCGAGCGTGGCGGCGGTAAACACTGTCACAGCGCCGCACATGAAAGGGAGGTGAAGCCCGCGCTCGCGGAGACAAGGGCCACTCAAGGTGTTGGAGGAGGTGAGCAGCCTTCTTTTCAAGTTTGCCTGGGTAATGCAAATGTGCTTGTGCATGTGTCTCTGTGCATTTCCTTGGCGACTCGAGGTGCCCCTTCTCGTCGTGGCGAGAGGACTATTCACATGGGGAGCTTTCAAACCCAGTCACCTAAACTCTACCTACAACAGGTTTGCTTTACGATAATGCAATGTGTAGCCGGCTACGCTAAAAGTGCCAGAATCCATGTAGCATGGTAACTTGAAAGGACTCTTCCCCCCCCCCCCACACACACACACAATGCACACAGGGCATGCATCTTTAATGTAACCCAACAGCTCAGCTGAAACCCTCTGAGAGCGGACACACAAACATGGGCAGAATGAAACCACAACGTGGGCCTGTGGATGCCGTAAAAGGTTTATGGAGGGAAAATAGGCTGCTCATACTGGGTTGGCAGCACCAGACTGAACGGCTCATGGAGCAAATGACTTACTTCCAATCACCTCGTTACAGCGCTTGATCCAAACCTCGAAAGATTTATCGGAACCTGCGGGACGGAGAGCAGAAATTCAATCCGAACCCCCTCTTCCCGCTTAGCTCGTGAAATCAAACACTGTACAGGAGGGGCAGAGCGGGAAGGAGGAGGTCGAGAGAACACGCTGGCTGAGGAAAACCTGACCCACGTGTTTCACTGAGAACAGGACTATTGGACTGGAGAGACAGGGAGCTGAGGAGGAACAGCTTTGGTGGGGCGGGGTCGTGGGAGGCTGGGTGTTACTCACCGTCCAGCTGCTGTCCCTGAGTGAAGGCTGCGTGTGATGACTCGTAGTGCTTCAGGTGATACTCTGCCATCCTGGGGGGAGGACACGCACACTTTAAACACTAGGTTTCTGTAGACTGGAACCCAACCCTTTAAACACTAGGTTTCTGTTGCACGAGCACAGGAATGACCACGAGAACCGTCCATAGACTGGAACCCAACCCTTTAGTAAACTGGGCTTGCTCACGTTGCAAGAATTAGACCTTTTTTTTCTAACACCAAACTCCAGAGCAAAGGAGGCGTTGCATATATCATTGATGATAGAACATCCTTAGAGCAGCAGTGTCCCAGCGGGTGCAGTTTTAAATTGCTATTGTTGGGGCGCTTCAGTTGCACAAAACAATCATACATGGATTTTTAAGAGGCTTTCGGAGATGTATTTGAAATAAACTAACCAAGACCTATAGGCTAAATTTGTGCACACACCAGTTAGTTCATCAGCTCAATTTTGACCTGAACAAAGATGTCACCCCTTGCTGTCTTAACTATGTATTTCCCTTGTGTCATGTGAAAGCTGTAGGTTAGACTACATATACAAATATACTAGAATTTTTTTTATGCTGATCCCACTGGTGAGTATTCTCTGATCTGATGATGTGAAGCTGTTTTTGGGTACTGCTGTGTATGAAGGTTGGGCTAGTGCTAAGTACATCAAAAACCTAATTTGCTTGTTAGTGTGTGTGTGTGTGTGTGTGTGTGTGTGTGTGTGTGTGTGTGTGTGTGTGTGTGTGTGTGTGTGTGTGCGCGCGCGCGCGTAACGACTTCAGTACCCTGTCCGCATGAAGGCAAGAGGAAGGCTGGGTTTAAGCTGCAGGGCTTTCTTGGCATCATCTACAGAACCTGTTAAGGTAAAGAGGTAAAAAAAACCAGCCATAATTAAATCTAAACACGCTCTGACCAAAATAAAATTGTATTATCAGTGTCTGGGATCACTCCCAACCAAGATGGTACTTCCACCGACAGTGGTGAGTTTGTTTATGATTAAAAAACGCATCAATATCTAAAATGTGAGTTGCTATTACAATAACAACATATTAGAAAGTCGCTGTAAACGTCCTTTTTATTACTCACAGCTGTAGTTTTTGAGTAATAGGTGGGCGTAGGCTCGTTGGCAAAACCACTGAGCATTCTCTGAGTCTGCTTCTAAGGCCTCATTCAGCTCCTGTAACAATAATAACCATATCACATATTTGTATACCACCTTTTTTTGTGCAAATCTACAAAGCAGAAAACGTCTGCTAAATCTTGTAATTTATGTTTCTTTAGACGTGCAAAGTTATAGCTTGAGGTCATAAAGTGCCTTTGCAATATGATCAAAACAATGAAGCCTAGGCTCGTAGTCGTATGGGAATGTTTCTGTTGGTTTTCAACACTAGACCAGGTGAGCCGTCTACTGTCCTGAGAAGTTGGCTAGCTAGCTAAAATTTGCAGAGCTAGATTACAGTATAGACTGATTCACGTATGTTGTTACCATGGCATGTTCAACTAAGCAAGGCTAAACATCGACAATGAGAGTTTAATTTAATTAACGCGTAAAGAAAAAAAGTTACTTAATGTCAGCTAACATTAGTTAGCTAGCTAGCTTTCGTCGTCAGAAGCAGTTAGCAGTACCAGCCATCAAGATAACGTAAAGCTAGCACACGGTAATGTCAGCAAGTTAGCCAACTGTTGTTAGTTAGCAAACTGGTTTAAAAAGGTGTCCGTTTCTCAATATAAATGGAAAAAACAGGTGATTAATAGCCAGCTATTTAATTTGAGTCATGTTAAAATTCGTTAGCTAGAGGATAGGCTGGTAAACGTTAGCCGTTACCTGAAGAGCTCTCTGCGGGTCTTCGTCAATGAAGCTATCAGGAAAACTGCTAAAACGAAAATAGAGCCACTGTTAGCCCAACAGTTTGAATAATATAACTAACAAGTTTATTATATACATAATATACATTATAGTGTTAATAATCCTTTAACTTGCCGTTCAGTAGCCATGTGGGTTTATTGTTGTTGTGAAGCGGCACTACCTAACGCTTGCTAATGTGGTAAGAAAGTTCTGGACGGGAAGGCTGGCAACGATGTTTGTGCTTGGTCTGTCAAACGCTTTCAGCGACTCACATTACAACATTACAACGCTGCCACCACACGGCATGGAGGGGGTAGCTCACGGTATGTCCTGTCAGATTAGAATGTTCAAAATGTTTGAGAAAACTTGTGAAATATCAGTTTACAAGATGTACAGGAACCTCAATCCTTTTAAACCTGAACTCTTCAACATTTTATTTAATGAATACAATATTCATTATGATCATTCACCAGCATATGGAATTGCATGAATACATTAGCAAAACACACCTTATGAATTGTATAACTGAACATACAGTTATCTGATCTCCACAATTAACATACAATATTAATAGATATTCTTTACACATACTGACAAAAACTAAAAAGAGCATACTTTCTGATGAAGCACAGCACAGGCATGTCTAGAAATATATATTTGGAGAGACAGATAGCTTTGCATAATGCTCCATGAATGCAATTTCTGGAGGCAATAATTCTACAGAAAGCATCTTTGGTCTTTGGTCCATAGGTGGAAAAAAAACCCTGAAATATTTAATTATCAAGGTCAAATGATTTTTACCTTTTCTATAGTTTTTCTTAAATGTATGAGGGATGTGAAGTTATACAGCAAAAATGTTTAACAAACCTGAGAAAAAATGGCAACAAGGCACAGGATCATTGCATGTTCAAGCTAATATATTTCACAATACAGAGTCAAACGCAAGCACAGTATTAGGCTTTTAAGGTAAAAAATATATAACCGTAATAACTGAACATTTAAGGGTTAAGAAAAATGTGTATCAAATATTCTTTGGGAAAAGGCACTAAATAAAAAAACATATGAAGTAGGTCACTTCTAGGTTGATTGTCAACAGCGATTTTATCAGTGAAAGCAACATAATTAAATCAACCTAACAGTTATTCCTTGATTTGCTGCAGTTGTTACGTATTGAGAACTGTCCAAAGTGTATAACCTTCTCAATCCCAATATTGTAAGGCAAATTCTCAACAAAAGAATATGAAGTGTTTCCCTCAACAAAAAAATCTTAAATCCATAAAGGTATGTCTTTCAGCACAATGGAAACAGTGGACTAAGATTTAGAGGCACTTTGGAACATTACAAATATACTAAGTTAACCATCAGTGCAGAGCACTGACAGAAGAACGTGCGCGCGATAAAAAAAAAAAAAAAAAAAACTAAACTAATAAACAACAACAGTGTATACTAGGTCATTGTATTTGCTCTGATACAATTGAGCTGAAGTGCAAGCAGAAAGTGTGATAGGTATCTGCGGAATGGCTTGAGTTTCCAGTGCATGTCTGTCCTTGGTCTTTGGTAGAGCAGAGCAGAACATAGCTGCCGTGCTCTAAACAGTTGAAATCAAAAGGGCGGGTGGCTGTTTCACAGCGGACACATCAGGGTTACCAGGTCGGTTAAAACCTCAAGCATGGATGTAATGTCCACATTAAAGTTCTTGCAGCGTGTGGTGTGTTAGAATTGCCATAACACTAGGCGGTGACCTTCACCTCGCTCTGCAATTGGTCCCGAGTCTGGCACGGCTGCTCCATTGGTCAGGTGTGGTGCAGGACTTTACTTTCCCTATTAAAGTGGTGGGCTTCTCTTCAGTCTATTCAGTAGCATTGGAGTTTGCTAGGGGCTCCAGCTTGACACTCATTAACTGAGCAGTGGGCTTCATCTCTGTGTACTCGGTGAAATCAAGGCCAGTCAGGGGCTGATGCTTCCCACCAGTCTTAGCAGCAGCCTGCTTCTCACACAGACTCCCAAGCAGCTGAGCAGTTTGGAAAACGGACGCATGACCCCCAGGCTGCAGAGACTGGACCCTCTGGAGATTCTGGAGGTTGCGCAGCATCTCGGCAGACACAATGGGAAGGTGCTGCTGCTGGATGAGACTGGCCCCTGCGGGTCGGAGGACTGTACTGCGCTGGGCCGGATGTCGAGGCCTGGGCCTGGCCAATGGGTTGGCTGGGGATCGGGTGGAGCGGGTGGGGGTCTTTCTGACCGTCTCATGAGAATCTACGTCGTCTAGGGATTGGTCACTGGAAGATGTACTGCCCTCTGGGTCATCAGACACTTCGTCATCGTCCTCATTAGGATCATCATAATTTTCCTCTTTGTCACCTACTTCGCCCTCAGTAATATAGATCATGTTTTTGGGTAAGGAGGTGAACTGATAAACCAGCCTCTGACCTTCCACCTTGTTAAGGATACCTCGCTGGTAATAGTACCTTCAAAAACAAAAACAACTTGATTAACATACATGACAACCAAAAATACAAAGTAGACTCAAATATGTAATCATCTGTTCCAGACCGTCACAGAAAACCAGGGGTAAATCTAGAGTACCAGGTTATAATATATAATATATAATATACATATTTACAGTGTATGAAAGGAATACCTGAGTGCTCTGCCCATAGTCTCATAGTTCATGTCTGGTTTGTTCTTGTGCTTCCCCCAGAGCCTGGCAACTGCCTTGGAGTTAACTAGCTTGAAGATCCCTGCATGGTGATTGGTCCATTTGATATAGCGGGGGCAAGCTTGGTGGTCCTGGAGAAGTTCCATCAGGAACTGCCACAAGTACAATGTATTCCCTGGGGGCCAAGGACATAAATTGGGACTGAGCGAGAGAGACAAGTTTATGAAATTGTGAGTTAAATACTTAGGTTGTTCAATTATTGAGAATACTCCTTTCAGAAGGGGGGCATGAGAGGGGCCGTTGCCATTGAGTGGGTTAGGGTTAGGGGTGAGTGGAGATAATTGTGTGTGTGTATACCTTTCTTGTATTTACCCCTCTTCACAGTGATGTCAGGTGTAGGAGACTCAGGTCTGAGGTGACGAGGTTTTCTTCCTGAAACAATGTAAAAGTAAAAAAATAAAGAATAGAGTTACAAAGAATTGAAAGTCATAGCGGTAGTGTTACTTAAATTAAGCAAGCAGCGCCAGATTCCGATCTCTAAATTGGTATTGTGAAAAACACAGTTTGAGATGCACCACTATTAACAGTCAAAATGTAGAACCCTCATCCAGCACAAATACAGACACCTACTAATGCTTTTCTAAAAGTAACTTGTTAAAAACAAACACTAGTTTAAGGACCAAAGCAAGCTATTTTTACAACCCCCCCCCCCCCCCCCCCCCCCCACACACACACACACACAAACACAGAGTTTGGTGTAAATTCGATTTGAACTCACCTCTCCTCTTAGGCTGTTGCTCCATATCTACTTCTTGTTTAATAGTATGCCACGGGGGATACCCCACTGCTTCCACAATCCCTTCTGCTGACACAGTTACCTGGGTAACTGGGGAAGCCATGACATTGTCCAGCAATGGTAATAACATCTGAGCTAGAGGGGAAATGGAAGGGAATTTACCATAATTATTGTAGGAATATTGTCATCAACAGAGTAGGTCAAGCAGACATTATTTATTAATCGTTTGAATACGAAGTCTATAGATTAGTTGTATTTGTGTGGAGATAAGTAGGCTAATTGTCAGAGTAGTAACTACACACCCACAATCAAGGCCTACTCACAGAAGTGATGTTCTTCAAGCGAGTGTGTGTCTGGGGAGTCCATGTTGAGAAGAGATTCAGCAGCAACCAGTGTCTCCATGGTTTCCTCCCCACTCTCACCCTCCTCCACTACAAAAAAAGAGAGTACTACATTAAAGAGCGTGTGAGTAGTCCTAATGCTTGGACGACAGACGTGTGTGTGTGTGTGAGGGGGGGGGGGGGGGTTTGTTAAATAAGCAATATAGAAGCTCCATGACACTAGTTAAGTTAATGTTTTAATTCAGCCAACGCGACTCACTCAACTTGCTTTACAAACAGCTGTTTGCTGTCAAGGAAAACAACCCTGTATACAGTATCAGCTCACCGGGTGTTAAATTAACAAGAACACGGGCATTTGACATTAACGTTGATCATCTTAATTTATCGGATTCAAGCCATGATGCATGGCTGCTTTTAAGTTCTAAAGTCAGCAAGCGACAAGACATTATCTAGCTAGCTTGCTAGCTAACGTTAGCCGTGATAAGTTGAAAGTAAACAAAAACGTGGAAAAGCTTGACATCCTGTTCAAACTTACTTTTAATCCCTTGTACTAGAGACTGACATGCCATGCCGCTTATCAATTGAGGCCAGATTGTGTTACCAGCTAATCCTTTGACGCTACATTCTTCACTCGCGCCTTGCTAAAATAGGATTGTTTTGTTTCACTTCCTGAATTTTTGTAGGGGGTGGGTGGTGCATGTGGTGAGGCTCATAGTAAGCATGGTAGACCATTCCGCTCACTATAAAGACAATCTATTATTGTGACACAAACCGGAGTCTTTTAAAGCATGCCGAGGTGATAATACGAGGTAGGAATGGACGATGAAGGATGTGCAATCAGCTAAACGAAATTATTGATTGTTGCTGACAAGAAGCCAAAAATAAAGCAAAATGCTATAATGTCCAAACTTTTGATTGGTACCGTATATATATATTTTTAATATGTATTTAAATATACACAAATACACTTGCATTATTTTTTTTTTTTACCTTTTATCATCTGGTCTTCCATGTATGACTGCTCACATGCCAAGCCTGAATAGGAGAGCAGGTGTGTACCAGGGACCTGCTCAACAATAACAGCAGGGTGAACTGGGTGCCTCTCCAGCTGTAACACAAAGGAAGGGTAATTGTATAAACCCAAACACAATTATAAACTATAAAGAGCTCTGAAGATCTTTCTCACCTGTGGTCCATTCACATGGTCGCTGGCAAACTCAAATATTAGTTCTGTCTGGTGCTGCATTGTAGACTTTCCAAAGTAATACATGTACACAGCATGAACAGTCCTATAAAGATTTAATCTCAGCTGCCATGCAGGTCTCAAGATGTCCGCTGTTGTGTTTTACTTGACGTTAATTATTTTTAAAATGCAGCTCCGATAAGATCAATCCCTTGTTGCACCCTAACAGAAAACTACCACAGAAGGCTTATCTTCAATCTGAAAGAGACTGGTCTCAACACAGATTGTCTGAAGGTCGGGGCTGCCAAAAGCGTGTGCAGGCTGAGTACTGTGGAGCTGTAGGAGAACGTAGAACAGATACAGGCGTCAGAGGAAACTGACTTTCTCACTTTCAGGTTCTACTTGTGATGAGGAAGTGGAGATTGCCAATTGTCCTCTTGTGGTCCAAACCTGACATTGGGGCAGAAAAAGCCAGCCCAGAATGAGAGTGTGAAATGAGAAGAGCAACACAATTTTGCGCACACACCCACACAAACGTGCACTGGATATTGTGTAGCAGAAAAGTGATGGAGTTTTGCTGAAAATAAACAACTTCAATAATAGATTATGCCCCCAAACCTTAGCTTGAGTGTAGGAAATTAATTCGGTAGTTGTGCATTTATGAGCGTTCCCCCACTCTCTCTTTGAATTGCATTGCTCCCTTATCTCTCTTTTGAACGAGGCCAAACCAGAAACAGGAAGGAAGCCTCTCAACATAGCAATGTGCTTCTGTGTGTGTTGGTGTGTGTACGCCGCGTTTGTTTATGTGCATGTGTATCGAAGCAGCTGTATACACTCGAGCTTGAAACATACAAAGTGTTTGTCCATTGTACAAGGTTCTGAATGTGTAGACTAGGTGAACTGCACATGTATTCAAAACAAGCCAGGACACTGCTCACTAGGAATAGCAAACATTTCCTTTCTGATAAACAAACCTTCTTTTCTGCGTCTTCCATTCTCTTCTGTCCTTTTCTCATTCACTCCTGGCTCTCCACAAATGTGTCCCTCTGAAATCCTCTACATGTTCACCTTGATTCTTTGCATCCTCAGTCTACTTGGTTTTCTCTCCACTCCACTTGAGTGTACAACGACACGCTATCACACTCCACGTTTTCTCTGCCCTGACGGTTTTAGCCCTCCTTCCCCCCATGGTAGTGCAGGTAATGTCAGGGCAATGCTAGTGCTAGCTACGACTGTGGGACATTACCAGTAAATCCTGTTCCCTCTCTTGTTGTACCATGACCTCTCTGCCTCTGAGGTGTCTAGTTACATATACAGGTACCATGACGACACGCCTGCAACTACCTCAGCACCTCCCATGTCTGACTTCATCCAAAAGATCATGTACCTGGCCGGGTAAATATCCTTCTTTTATCAAGCGCTACAAATCGTTTGTCTTTATTAATTGTGTTTTTAACGTGTGATTAGGTGTTCTTTGAAAATCTTAGCAAAGTACTAAAAGAGAGATATATATTTATATATATATTTTAAATAAACTATGTGAGTATTATGTTAGTTATTGCCGGAAAATGATAAGGATAATAAAGACAGAAGGTCAGATAAAATTGTATATGTGAGTGGATGTTGGTGGTTGGAATGGAAGTGCTGGCTGGAGCAATTATCACAGGAGGCAGAGCAAACGCTGCATGCCCCTCCTCCTAAAAGGGCCTCCATTATTCTGACTGCGTCATTGTACCACAGTACCAGCTCACCAGGCTCTCTGCACTCAGTCTTTATTTATACACACTTTCACGTTCTTTTCCCAATGCACCTTGCAGATGTGCATTGTGTACCGCGGGGGGAAGGCTTATTACAGAAATAAAGACCCCCCCCCCCATCTTTTACTAGAAGTACCCTGTGCCAGGCTCTCGAAGGTTTGGTAGCTGTCCAGCATCGCCCAGCGATTGTGCCACCTTCAGTCTGCTTCCAGAAGCCTGGCAGTGTCCCAGTGGAAATACTACCAGCAGCAGCAGCAGCAGCACGGTGCCTTTGTACATCAGTTCCCTGGTCACATAGGGCCTGTCTGTCTTGGAGGCTGCAGCCATGTGACCAGAGTGTGTGAAGTGGCAGCCAGCCCCCGTAGGACCTGCTCGGATAAGCCCCATAACATTCATTTCCCACTGTGTGTGTATGTGTGTGTGTGTGTGTGTGTGTGTGTGTGTTTGTGTGTGTGTGTGTGTGTGTGTGTGTGTGTGTGTTTGTGTTTGTGAACTAGGCTAGGCTGATAAGGGCACAGCAGCCGAGGGAGCAGCTGATAAGCCTGGGTTGTCGCTTGGGGTAACCAGGCCTGGCTAACCTGACACTGAGAAATATGGTGTTTGCATTTGTCTCGTGTGTGTGTGTGTGTCGGTGGGTTTGTGTGTGTGGAAGTAGGGATCAGGAATTGGGGATGGCGGTTAGTATTTCTTCTTTTTTGAGTGTAACCTATTTTTCACAGCATAGTCAATGTGTAAATGGGCATACGGTGTATGTTGCTGCTGTGAAGGGGGACGGAGGAGTGGACCTGAACATGTGTTTATCTGGTGCCTGGAACCATCGTGCTCAGCAACACACCCACGCAAACCTAGACACACCCTCTTCCTTTCACTTTCACCCATGTTCACAGGTTGTTGTTTTTTTAACCAGACGGTCCTCGCCCGACCTTCCTCCAATGACTTCTCTTTTGTGGCATGAAGAACAAGAAACGACACCTTACCTTCATCTCACGCACAGTGTCTGGAGCAGTCAGTCAGCTGGATGTTTTAGAGGCAGAGAAGTGCAGGGACGTGCTCTCCAGCTTGTAGACTGCTTTTAGGGCGATTCCCCGGGATTAGTTTGCCCTTTCAAATATCAACATGGACCAATAGACGGATCGGCCAAACTTCCTGACGTGAAGTGAGTGGAGAGGTAATGACAGAGTTGTCCCAATAGCACACTGTACCGCCCTGCTTCCCCTGTTCCCCTAAAGCTCCTCCCCCTGTGGCTTTTCATTGGATACCTGTTCTGTGAGTCCAGGTTACCAATAGTGACCATTGTTCGCTAGCAGCATAGGTAAATACAGGTTTATTTGCATTGCAAAGCACCCAGAGGTTGAGTGACAAACCCTAACACATGCCCATATGCATGTCCACCACCACACACACAAACACACACAGGCACACATACCATGCGGGTGTACAATATGAGTGAATGTGCATTGGCCAGGATGATTAACAACGCTGCTATAGTGGCTGTGTGATATCATCCATACACTGGTGCTCCCTGGTGGTTTGGTTGTGCACTACATATTGTTTTGTAACATCCTGAAGCGGGCTTGGACGATCCCCCTCCTCTCGTGGTCAAGGAGGGCGAGGCGAGGAGAAAGGGAACGCTTTAATGAGCGGGTTCACTTCCCATTTTAGGAAAACAATAGTAGGTTTTATTGCAGCCACCTTCTCAACAACTGTGTCAGGCCAGTAGGGGCCCTTCTCTCCTGCCTTAATGTACGAGTGTCTCCCTGTTTAGACAGGCTTACGTGGAGAGGAGGAGATGAACTACGTCCTGCGAGGAGAGTGCTTTTGTTCATCTGCTGTTGGTCTGCTCTCGTGTATGGATCTGTTTTTATTAGGTAGGGAGATAAAAACACATCACCAGAACTGCATTGGCTCAGAATGTACAACTTTGTGATTGTAAGTTTGAGGCTTTTTTTAAGTGCCCTTGAGTAATATGCTGGTAGGATCTACCTCTTTTTCCCTCTCCCTCTTTCTACTGATCTCCATTTACCCCTCTTTAGATTTATCAGAGGTCCAAGAATGTTTGGGTTTGGCTCCGTCAGAGGTGAACTCCCTTGCTTTTATTACAAAGTTGAATGACAAAGTCAAGACACAGGTTACTTAATACAGTGTGTAAATTACATGTTTATGTGTGGCCATATATTATATTATATGTGGCACACGCAAAACATGTAGATCCAAGAACTGGCATGGTGATCTAGCTGCGTTAGTCTGTTGGCCTGTTTTTTTTTTTATCCCAACATTTTTGCCTTGACGTTTTAAAGTCAGAACACACACACATGCCCACAAGCAGTGTGCAGGGATGTTTCCTTTGTTCCGACTGTTAGTGTAACTGCAGCCAGATTGCTGAAAATCTCCCATTGCAATTTTAATCCCGGCCTAATATTCCCACTGTGTTTACGACAGCCGGTCTAAATCCCATGGAACGCATTCAGAACATATCACTCATTACTGCCTTCCCTCTGGCGTTCCCTCTTTGTTAAGGCTAAGCCCCAAATTGGACCCCTCTATAAAAACGGTTTTCTGAAAAGACTGTGAACACAACGAACTGCGTCATAAGTGATGCTAGACTATCAGATCACAGAGAGCGGCAGTGTCTCTTTTTGCAATGATTCAAATTCGGTCAAACGCTCGGAATTGGTCCTGCCTTTTTGCACTTGACCACTTTGTTTAAGAGGTCATGACCCATCCCACCCCTTCCAAAACGTTCGGCCTCCAGACGATGCACTGTTGAGCCGGCCCAGAGGAGAGCTGTACAGCCATCAGCAGGCTCTCACTGTGTTCCTGGGTGCGAAAGCCGTGGCAACTTAAAAAAACTAAATCAATGGGTGTCAATCAAAAAGAACCAAATGAAATTGAGACGTTGGATCCGTTTAAAGCGAACAGTTCTCCAGTGGGCCTGGACACGAGGCGGCGTGTTTCTAGAGCAGAGGCTCTGTAGCTGGACGGGCAAAGGGGCTTACAGGGAGAGACCCAAAGCTCAGGGATGCAGGGGCAACACAAACTAGTTCTCCATGCCAAACATAATTCCTGCTGGCTGCTGCCTTAGGAGATCAAACGGAAGAGAAGCTCCGCCAATAGTCATGGAATGTGTGTTTGAGCGTGTGTGTGCAAGTGTGTGTGTGTGTGTGTGTGTGTGTGTGTGTGTGTGTGTGTGTGTGTGTGAAATGAGAACCAGAGGGCTCATAAATTCTCAAGATGTCTTTCTCAATCACTTACACACCCCCTCACAGATCAATATATTCCTCTCCTTCGGATTAAATTTAAAAGGGTGGGACGCTGTTTACCCCAAACATGAGAGAACTCACCGGAGCTGTTTGGCTGACTTTCTGTAGAATCAGGAGTAGAGGAGCGAGGAGAAGAAGAGAGCAGAGGGCTGAAAAAATGGAGAGAAGAAGGAATGAGAGAAGCACAGGAATGGAGGGGAGTTTTTGGCATGACAGAGCATGATGTTTGCAACACCATGGCCACGCATTAGAGTCCTTCCCCATCCACGATAGCTGTGTTCAATTGAGGCATTGGTGACAATAAATATGAATGGACAGAGAGAGAGAAATGCTCTGGGGAGAGAAAGGTGGACTAGAGTGTGGAAGAAGAAGAGGTGAAAAAGAAAGGATGCACAGATAGGAAAGTGGGAAAGAGGGAGGACAGGCGGACGATAGAGATGAGGGGATCGGGGGGGGGGGGATGAAGGGTTGCTCAAAGGACAGAGGGGTTCTTTGACAGCTAATGCGACATGCGTGACACTGGTTTAGCCTGAGGGAACGTTTACAGGTCAAAGCAGGGCGTCGTCTGTGTGTGCATGAGCGTGTGTGAAGGAAAAGACATACTTTACGGGGATGCTCTGTGAAAGCGTTCAGTCTCACATGATTGCGGGGTTTGGTCATCCTCTTACCGCACACACACACACACACACACACACACACACACACACACACAAAGCTAAAGGCTAAACATAAAACAGACAGCACAGCCAGAGATAAAGAATTAGGATTTGCTTAAAAATTAAACCTACTAGTAATTTTTTCAATAAATCCAAATCTTACTTTAATTTCAATATTTTATTCTTAAAGAAAAAACAAGCTCTCCTGTCTTTTGAGGTTGCTATGGTACCATGGGGATACAAGACAGCGGAAAAAAAAGAGAATACTGAAGCAGGGAATTGAATAATACGTAATTATATACAACAGCTAGTCAGTAATAGAGCCATTCAAATTCAAACCAATTTAACAGTTAAAAATAGTACTCACAGATGTATGCATAAAGGTTTTTGCTGAGGATTAAAGGGAAACATATTTTATGTAAATTTGCCTATTAAATCTGCAAAATAATTTTATACAAAAAATTACCCAAAGTCTAACAGTTGTTATTTTGTTCGGTTCAGTCAATGTAAAAAGTGTTGAGGTTATATATAAAAATGTGAAGCTATATGTTATGTATCTTATACATTCTGAGGCCAGTAACGTCAACAGTGTTTGGAAATATTCAATTTAATGTGGCTACAGGCAATGTCTCTTTCTAAGTTTCATAAGGCAACACAGTTACCTGTAGTTGCTTTAAAGAGTTCTATCATTCAACACCAAAATGAATTCATAAAACGTCAGTAGTTCTGTTAATACATAACAGCAGACATAGGAATGGTCATCTAATATTATACCAAAATGAACAGCTATAAAACAATGTACATTAGGCTTCTGCTTTAAGAGTCTAGACTACTAATTCAACATATTTAGATTTTTAAACTGCTTAACAACATGATGCAGCCCCTCATTAAATCACTGTCTGCACCATAAATAGGGAATACTATCTATGGTGTACACACCAAGCATAAATGAACGAAGATTCATAAAAGACAACTATTCTTCATTGCGGAAATAGCAGTCCCCAATCACCAAACACATATTTCTTGGTGACTGTTATGACATCTTGGCAAAAAATGTAAAGCTAGCTATTGTATATTAAGTTAAGCTTAATAAACATTCATTTCAATTCATCACATGACCCATTTACGAACAATAATACTGAAAAACATTTGCTTGCATTGATTCTCTCCTCCGCTCATTTTAAAGACCTTTATCTCCCTCCCATTCTTTACAACCTTGCACATCCTAGACTCAATCTCCCAGAATGCAACACTTTAAGTGCACGTTTAAGCTCGCCCCCTCAGAGACAAGGGGAGTCCATAACCTATGTGGACAAGCTTACAATATAGGCCCCAAAAAGGTAAGGCACATCCTCTGCCTAAGGCAAGATTTGGCCCTCACTTCTTTTCCTAGATGAGAGTGTACTTCTCTCCTTGAAGGTTACTTGGTTCAAGAGAAAGGATAAGAAGCCAAGGGAAAGTATTGATCCCCAATTCAGTCCTTAAGGGCCCGTCATGGGTGCGGCTGTAGGGCACTACAGAGGGCCCTTCTCATGTGGAAGTGTACTTGTTGGTGACTCGGGAGTTGCTCTGGTCGGAGGCCCGGTCCGTTCCTTTGAGCTTCAGACACGACTGTTTCTCATCCATCAGCATCTGGGCCGGAAGGCACCAGCAGCACAGACACGACTAGGGAAAGAGGGAGGAGCAAGGAACCAGGGGGGACCAGTCACGAAGGGAAACGTTTTGAAAAGAGGAGTTTTGACATGTCCTAAGCATTCAACGGGTACCTTTGGCATTACATTTGGAGACCAAATAGACCAAACTGGAGAACAAATACATTTGGATACCGTTACATTAAAAAACAAACATTTTAACGTCAGGCTTGTGATTTTGTTCCAATTTCAGCTGATAAGGAATGAAACTGGTCTTACTCTGAAGCAGTTTTTGAAGCGCTTGCTGACCATGTAGAGGGCGATGGGGTTGATGCAGGAGTTCACAGACGCCATGTTGATTCCTATGTAGTCCAGGACCAGGAAGAAGCTACAGGGGGAAAAAACACTTCACATTTTAAAATCTGTCGTCTAACCATAACAACTGCCCTAAGCTTTTTAAACTGTCTGAAAATAATCCTTACATTTTTGATTTCTAAAGTCGAGCGAAATTTATTGACATTTGTGATCAGGTCACCGATATGATTTGGATGATGAGTGACTTTCAGAGGTCATTTGGGAACACGTGCTGTGCCATGTGTCTGTGTGTGTGTGTGTGTGTGCGTGTGTGTGTGTGTGTGTGTGTGTGTGTGTGTTCCGACCTGAGTAGTTCACAGCGGTTGGGGTCCTTCTCATCGTAGATGGTGAGCTTGAGGATGCGGCTGAGATGGAGGGGCAGCCAACACAGAGCGAACACCAGGACCAGACAGAACACTGTCTTAGCCACTTCCCTCCGCTACGCACACACACACGCAGGCACGCACGTACGCATGCACGCACACACACACACACGCACGCGCGCGCACACAGACACGCCCGCACGCCCGCACACACACACACACACACGCACGCACGCACACAGACACGCACACACACACGCACACACACAGACAAAGAAACACATGCATTTATCGAATGTGTTGTGTTAGCCACATGTTTCATATTAGACTACGCAGCAAAACGGGTCCAATCGTTTGGTTCTAAAATGTCGGCATCTTCCCCCCTGCACGCGGCGTACCTGTTTGAGGTGGTCGCTGAGCGCAATCTGGACTCCATTCTTCTTCCGGAGCATCTCGCAGGTCATCAGGGTGTAGAAGACGGCAGTGACAGCCAGCGGCAGGCAGAAGTAAACGCCGAACAGCCACCAGTCCTTGGCCGACTTGTAGAACTACAAAACATGCAGACGGGACCGTCAGCGACATCGTGAAAACACAGCCGCCGGGCTGATTTGTTGTCCGCGGACGGTTTCGTCTGAGAATGGAATAATGAAAGATTTATCTCGCTGTGATTGTTTTTAGGGCCCGGCCTCCATTCTACCCTGTGTGATTGTTTTTGGGGCCCGGCCTCCATTCTACCCTGTGTGACTGTTTTTAGGGCCCGGCCTCCATTCTACCCTGTGTGACTGTTTTTAGGGCCCGGCCTCCATTCTACCCTGTGTGATTGTTTTTAGGGCCCGGCCTCCATTCTACCCTGTGTGATTGTTTTTAGGGCCCGGCCTCCATTCTACCCTGTGTGACCTCGACAGACCTCACTTTGTCTCCCAAATCATCTGAAACCGTCCTGGAACCAAAGCAATCCTATTATTCACGGGTCAATGGGACACAAGCTCTCTCTATCTCTCTCTCTCTCACACACACACACACACACACACACACACACACACACACACACACACACACACACACATCTGCTTATCCTGTGAGGTAGGGGAGCGATAAATCCTGTGATATGTCTTTATTGGAGGAGCACTTGGGGAGCGTCTGACACGGCCACAGGATTCCCAAATCCAGCCTCTCCCCACTCCCCTCTCCCCAGCCAGGAAACTGTCAGTACGCCTCTCCTTTGCAGAACTTCATCGGGGGACACATTTTTCAGGGATGCGCATGTGTGTGTGTTTGAGTATGTGTGCATGCCCGCAACTGTGTCCACAGTGTGCATCTCACCCCCGCGCGCGTCTGTGTGTGTGTGTGTGTGTGTGTGTGTGTGTACGCGTGCTCACCCTCATGAAGTCCGACTGCTGCATGGGGTGCAGGAGGCAGATCCTCAGGTGCTCGCCCTTGTAGTCCATGGTGATCATGTCAAAGGCCACCGCCTCTGGCACCGCCAGCACCACGGACAGCAGCCAGATCAGCGCGATCTCTATAGCGGTCCACTTGGGAACGCCGATCCCCTTGATACGGTTCCAGGAGGCTACGGCGCGGTATCTGGGTGGGAAGGGTGGGCGGGGTTTCAGGGGGACATGTGGCTGGTCGTTTGACAACCGAATGTGTGTGTGAACATCCCTTAGCTTCCCAGTTTAACACACAGCCAGGAACGGACAAGACGGTTCACTTATTTCATGAGACACATATGGTGAGTGTATGTCGTGTGCGTGTGTGTGTGTGTGTGTGTGTGTGTGTGTGTGTGTGTGTGTGTGTGTGTGTGTGTGTGTACCTGTCAATGCTCAAAGCACACAGACTCAATACTGTGATTCCCACCGAGGCTTTCTGAACAAACGGCACAAGTTTACACAGGCTCACTCCAAATGGCCAGTCTTCAGCCAGGAGCTAGGAAAGAGAGAGAGAGAGAGAGAGAGAGAGAGAGAGAGAGAGAGAGAGAGAGAGAGAGAGAGAGAGAGAGAAAGGGAGAGAGAGAGAGGGAGAGAGAGAGAGGTGGGGTGGTTTACCAACTATACTTAAAAAGCACCTCGCAATATAACAAAGAGCAAAAGAGGTTGTTTGCTCAATATCTTATTTTTTTAAATAGAATTGTATGAAAATAACCAGAAAACCAATCTAGAATAGACAAAGCTCCAGGACAAGAAATGCTCCAGCATGTCGTGATGGAACAACAAGGTGTTAGAGGCCTCCTAGCAGAACTCTGGCTAACCCGCCAGGGCTTTTCTTGCCTGCTTATGGAGGTGGGCTGGAATGTGGGTGAACCTATTGGAATCATATGTGACCATATCTCCAGTCTCACAGGCTTGCTCTCCTCTGGTATGCGGTCAATTATTTAAACATGCCTGGCCCCGCTACCCAAATATACGCTCTCTCATTCTCCCACTCGATCTCGCTCCTGGATACACAGTTAAACCTCACTCTCTCTCTCTCTCTCTCTCTCACACACACACACACACACACACACACACACACTCACACACACCAAGGTAAACACCCTGACCATAATTCCAGGGCCGCCAGGGGATACAGACTGGCCTAGAGCCCAGCTAAATGAAATTCTGGTTGGAGTGCACTGGGGCCTATCAGTGTATTTGGGTACATGGTGTTAAACTTAAAACATGTAAATTGTGTCTACACACAGCAAGATTAGTAAGTTTTAAAATGCATTTGACATTCTCACCTTGTATACGTTGATGGGTATAGCAATGATGATGTGTAGCAGGTCTCCGAGCGCTAGACTCGCGATCAGAATGTTGGGGCCGTTGCGCATGCACTTATTTTTATAGATGATCCTCAAAAGAGTGGAGTTGCCAATTATACCCACTACAAACACCAGGTACGAGACCACCGTGTTAATATATTTGAAGGTGTCTCTGATTTCAGTAGGTCCCGTGCACATAGGTGGGAAGCGGCGGGGCCGGGAGACATTGTGTCTGATTGGACCGGCGACATCATCGAGTGCCTGTTTCTGTGTGGTGGTGGCGGCATGGTGAGAGCCCGCGTCAGTCGAAACTTGTAGGGCGCCTGGGTCTTCTTGTCCGTTGACCACTGCGAGAAGTGCCGCCAGGAGGATCAACTGGAAACCGATGGGCGACGTGTTTGCCATGTTAGCGCAACGATGCTGATATATTCCCAATCTCACTTGGTTCACTGCACAAATAAGTAGTACATCCTCGTTTTCACCTGCAAAAAATGTGGAACTAGTATTTACACAATCAGCAATATTTGTTTTGCATTTGAAACAAGACCATGCCCTATGTAATGTTGTCGTTACCTGGTGTCAACGGTCCAGGCCTAGTTAGGCTCTGAGTGCGATTTTTAGAATATGCCTTTTTAGCAAAACGTCAAAGGAAGTAACTCCCAAGTTTCATGGGGCATCTGCTTTCGTGGTCCTCAGATTATCCCGGAAAAGATGCCGTTTGCAAATCAATAAAATAATCACAAACTCAAGTACATTCCTGGCTGCCAGACATTTTGAAGTTTGTAATATAAGTTATGGTCGACTGCCGTGTATATACATATCGTCTATACTCTGTCCCCCTCTGGACTGGAACCAGCTCTGACTGATAACTTCGAAGACACGCAGACTGTGATCTATGTCTCAGGGCCCAACCCCTCCCTCTTTAGAAAGAGAAAGAGAGAGAAAAAAATTGTGTATGTGTAATTGCAAGAGGCTTACTTTTCTGTGTGCTGGAGAAGTGCTGAGGTGCTTATTTTGACAGTGATACCAGCAATCAATATTTACCAACCTTCTTAGGATTACAAAAAGGATTTAAAGAGCAAGTAAACTGACTGCAATCATCGTGTCTGCCTTCCTGTCAGTCTGTCTGTCTGTCTGCCTGTCCGCCTGTCCGTCTGCCTGCCTGCCTGCCTGCCTGTCTGTCTGTCTGTCTATCTGTCTGTCTGCCTGCCTTTCTGTCTGCCTGCCTGCCTGCCTGCCTGCCTGTCTGCCTGTCTGCCTGCCTGCCTGCCTGCCTGCCTGCCTGTCTGTCTGTCTGTCTGTCTGCCTGCCTGCCTGCCTGCCTGCCTGCCTGCCTGCCTGCCTGCCTGCCTGCCTGTCTGTCTGTCTGGCTGTCTGGCTGTCTGTCCTCCCATCCCTCTGTTTTCTTTCCACAGAGCCTGTCTTATCTCTGGTCCATCTGTTCCAGACTCCCTGTGTGAGGCTTCCCAGAGCCCGTAGCTGCTCCCTGGGCACAACTTCTTTCACAACCCCACATCTGTGTTGCTGATTGATCACCGTCCACAAGCACTGGCAGCTTCCGTCTCAGGTAGAAGGTGGTGTGTACGCATGTGTGTGTGTGTGTGTGTGTGTGTGTGTGTGTGTGTGTGTGTTATTGTGCTTGCGCGTGGTGTATGCAAGGGTGAAAGAGGAAGAAAGAGGACCAGAGCATGGGGGCAGCAAGGGAGAAAAAGAGAGGGAGGGTGTGAAAAGGAGGGTCCATCTTTCTCTTGATTGAGTTAGTGGTCCATTAAGATCCTGTGTTTCTCCCTGATGGAGGAGAGGAGGGGTCTCTTGTTCAGTGTCCTCTACAGTGTGTCAGTGGTGGAGCGAGTATGTGTGCACCTTTACACCCATACAATATTCAACACCTTGGAACAGAAACAAAATGTGTTTATGGCAGTGAAGAATAAACGCTATTGCATTCGAGTCATGCACCCAGCCTCTTTAGACCACACACACACACACACACACACACATACACTCACACACACACACACACACAAACACACACACACATACACACACACACACACACACACATAGACACTCACACACACACACACACACACACACACACACACACACACACACACACACACACACACACACACACACACACACACACACACATCACACACACGCACACACACACACACACACACACACACACACACGTACAAAAATATTCAGCTAGCTAAGATTCAGTAGACTCGTTGTCCAGTCAGACTTTACTCTTGTCTTTCTCCTCCTCTTTTACCCCCCCCCCCCCCCCCCTCCCTCTTCCTCACAAACCCCATGGGCTCTCCTGCCACTGATGTCATGACAAAGGCTGTGCTGTTTGCAGCAGGAGAGGCCTTATCAGCCCGGAGGGTCAACGAGGGGATGTCTTACCTAACTTTTTCATGTTCGACCACAGGCTAACCGCAGCCTCTCTGTCTGTGTGTGTGTGTGTGTGTGTGTGTGTGTGTGTGTGTGTGTGTGTGTGTGTATGTGTGTGTGTGTGTGTGTGTGTGTGTGTGTGTGTGTGTGTGTGTGTGTGTGGCCCCAGGCCTCTCCCCAGGGGTGTGAACTTTCCACCCCCAGTGTGTCGGAGATGATTATTAGGTCTCTATACTGTTTAACATGGACACCACACAGGGGCCTTGAGGCTAGCGCCCCCTTTCATCCTCTCTGCCCTCCCCCTTTCATCCTCTCTGCCCTCCCCCTTTCATCCTCTCTGCCCTCCCCTCTTCACTCTCTCTGTCCTCTCTCACTCTCACTCTCTCAGTCTCTCACCCTCTCAGTCTCTCACCCTCTCAGTCTCTCACTCTCTGTCTCTCACTCTCCCTGTCTCTCACTCTCTCAGTCTCTCACCCTCTCAGTCTCTCACCCTCTCAGTCTCTCACCCTCTCAGTCTCTCACCCTCTCAGTGTTTCACTCTCTCAGTGTTTCACTCTCTCAGTGTTTCACTCTCTCAGTCTCTCACTCTCTCAGTGTTTCACTCTCAGTCTCTCACTCTCTCAGTCTCTCACCCTCTCAGTGTAGCACCCTCTCAGTGTTTCACTCTCTCAGTGTTTCACTCTCAGTCTCTCACCCTCTCAGTCTCTCACTCTCTCTCTCTCTCTCTCTCTCTCTCTCTCTCTCTCTCTCTCTCACTCTCTCTCTCTCTCTCTCTCTCTCTCTCTCTCTCTCTCTCTCTCTCTCTCTCTCTCTCTCTCTCTCTCTCTCTCTCTCTCTCTCTCTCTCTCTCCTTCCAGTCTTTCACCCTCTCTCACCCTCTCTCACCCGTCTCGCTCCCCTTCCATCCTCCGTCCTTCCACACCAATTCAACGTTGTTGTGTGTTGTCAGTTGAAGGATAGTAACATAATAATGCACTTCCTGTCACCTGACAACCCCAACCATACCATGATGCTAATTCTCAGCACTAATATATATTCTTTGATGAATAATTACAAACGTAGTGTTATGGGACAAGAATGGCTGACACGTTGCTTTCCACATCAGGCAGTATGGTTTAATAGCACAGCCCGGCTTGTCATGAAGTGTTGATACCACCCCCCCCTCCTCCCCCCTCCTCCCTCCTCCTCCGCCCTCCTCCCCCCTCCTCCCCCCTCCTCCCTCCTCCTCCGCCCTCCTCCCCCTCCTCGTATCAGTGGATACCATCCTCCCTCCTCCTCCGTCCTCCCCCCTCCTCCCCCTCCCCCTCCCCCCTCCTCCCCCCCTCCCCCCTCCTCCTCCTCCCTCCTCCGCCCTCCTCCCCCCCCCCCCCCCCCCCCCCCCCCCCCCCTCCCCCCCCTCCCCCCTCCTCCTCCCTCCTCCGCCCTCCTCCCCCCTCCTCCCCCCTCCTCCCTCCTCCTCCGCCCTCCTCCCTCCTCCTCCCCCTCCTCCGCCCTCCTCCCCCCTCCTCCCCCTCCTCCTATCAGTGGATCTCTGTCGTCCCTCTGTCCCCAGAGCCAGATGTTCTCCCGGGTTACAAAGGAGAGGTTGTCCACCTCTCCAGCTCCTCTGGTCCTTCTGAAGCCCTGTTGAAACGGCTTGCTGGCCTAAGGCTAAGGCTACATCAATACGCTTACTGGCTCTGTGTGTGTGTGTGTGTGTGTGTGTGTGTGTGTGTGTGTGTGTGTGTGTGTGTGTGTGTGTGTGTGTGTGTGTGTGTGTCGGCCCTCGGGCTCCTAGTCTCTATAGTGGCAGCAGTGTGATTGTACCCTATTAGTGCTGAGCTTCAGTTGACAGCAACATAATACAGAATTGTGTGAGTGTGTGTGTGTGTGTGTGTGTGCGTGTGTGTGTGTGTGTGTGTGTGTGTGTGAGAGAGAGAGAAATAAAGAGAAAGAAACCAAGGAGGAGAGAACAAGGGGTTGTCGGTGTTAAGCTCTTTGGACACTTTTCAAACCGATGTTGTGCTTTGAATCTGTTTCTAATTGTTTGCATTAAAACCACGTCTCCTGTCGCCATGGTGTTGGAGCTTGTCCTCAGGTGTCAGTTTTCCTAAACTAGGAAGTCACATTGAGGTCACCTACACAACCAACACACACGCACTCGCACTGGCACACGCACACACACACACACACACACACACACACACACACACACACACACACACACACACACACACACACACACACACACACACACACACACACACACACACACACACACCATAGATCCAGGGGATAGTTCCCCCTGATTCCCCACACATGCTATCTGTACTTCACAAGGTATTAGTCTTTCTCACTCTGGTTTCACCAATCAGGTGTTTTTTGGCCTGTGTGTGTGTGCGTGTGTGCGTGCGTGTGTGCGTGTGTGTGTGCGTGCGTGCGTGCGTGCGTGTGGGTCTGTGTGTGCGAGCTTGTGTAAGAATTTACGTGATAAATTACATCCAACAGTAACTCTTTGTGTCTAACTGAATACTAGAATCTTCTGTGTAGTCAGATAAAGTGATTTAGTCTGTCTGAATGCCTTCCTCCGGACTCCTTCCCTCTCTCTGTCTCTCCCCTTCTCTCCTCTCTCCCAAACTGCTCTCATCTGTGCCTGACTACGTCTCCCTCCTCTTTCACTCTGTCAGCGTGACCGTCTCACTCACCACTTCCTAAATATCTTGCCGATTGCTTCTCAACCACTGTCCTATCAAACAGCTACTCAGCTACTGTGCTTTTGTGTCCGTTCCCTTCTGAGACACTACGGGCCCACGCGCATAAACACACACAGTTATTAAAGTGGGGTCCCTAAAGGATTATTTAACCAAGGAAATGTACCGCATGATAGTCTTCACATGCTACCCAGGGTGATGTATCTCTGCCTTTAGGAGGTCAAACCTCCACCACACTCACACACACACACACACACACACACACACACACACACACACACACACACACACACACACACACACACACACACACACACACACACACACACACACACACACACACACACACACACACTGTTTGGAGGGGAGGGAGATTGGTGGGACCTGGGCCCTGCTGTGTCACGAGCCCTACAGAAACAGCGGCGTCGGCATAAGAGGTAGTTTGACTTATCTAAAACATTATCTCTATGCTGAACATTCCATTTCTATCCTGCTCCCGTGCTGAAATTTGCTGGTCTGTCATTGCAAGATAAACACGCACACACACACACACACACGCGCGCCCGCGCAAACACCTCTTTCTTCACTCGCCCATGAAAAGAGGAAAAGAGAAATAATTTGCATGTCAATCAATGAGGAATCTCTTCACCTGCAACGCCGCAAATCCACAACCCAGTGTCAATCAGTATGCAGTGAGACAGTGCTGACCCCGGCCTGACCTTTGGAGGCCACTCTGGAGCATGGGTTGTAACATTAGGCCCTACCTGCGGAACAGTGCGGCTATCTAAACCCCCCTGATTATCAACAATGCTCAACATGAAAGACAAAACTGGCATAACTAATTCCTATCAGTGGAGACTGGTTAAGACCAGAGCGAGAGAGAGAGAGAGAGAGAGAGAGAGAGAGAGAAGGAGAGGGAGAGTGATTCATGTAAGTAGGTTATAAGAGGAATGGAGAGTTAATCCAGAGATTGGTGATGCATGCCTCCAATCACGGCCTTACAGGAATACAGGACAAATGGCCCCTCACAGTAAAGTGACCCAGGGAGAAGAGGTCATATGGGCATGTCTCAGTGCGTGTGCGTGTCTGTGGGCGAGAGACAGAGCAAGGCACAGAGAGAGAGAGAGAGAAAGAGAGATACAGTGGCAGGGTGAGGGGTAAGTAATGAGTGTAAGACCACCGCTTCCTTATCTTGTTGTCATCCATCAGGGCCCACAACTAAAAATGGTTGTGTCTCCAACTAAGACTCCATTGTGTCTGTTAACGTGGCTGCCACTCTCTTTCTGTTTACAGACAGGAAGGAATTAAACAAGTGTCCTGACTGGCATAGCACTAGAGTTGGTCAATTTCCCCCTACGGGGCCAGGCCCCCACTGCACAGAGCACTTGTGCTCGGACCTGGTTACACAACGGCAAAAAAAATAAATAAATACATTAACAGGACAGATAACTTTACAGTAATATAAATATGGCCAGAAATGAAAGAGTTAAGTAGGAAGGAGGACCTGTGGAATAACGTCTCCAGGGACTCCTGGGGGGGGGGGGGGGGTATAAACATAGCCTTCAGGGGATCTCCTCGTCAGGCTAAAAACAGCATAAGGCCCGTTTTGAACTAAGGACCTACACATGAGTGTTGACTCACAGTGCATGACACAAAGCTCTCTGTCTGTTTGCATTGTGATACTCATTTCTGATACAGGAAGCACATTCAAAAAGACACGAGCAACAAATAGTGTACCGTGCACACACATCAACACAAATAGTTTATCGTGCACACACATCAACACAAATAATGTACCGTGCACACACATCAACACAAATAATGTACCGTGCACACACATCAACAC
The DNA here is from genome assembly GCA_026901105.3 of Galaxias olidus. Lineage (NCBI taxonomy): Eukaryota > Metazoa > Chordata > Actinopteri > Galaxiiformes > Galaxiidae > Galaxias > Galaxias olidus. The sequence continues at coordinate 106,980 of JAPMUY010001684.1, read as the reverse complement.
AAATAGTGTACCGTGCACACACATCAACACAAATAGTGTACCGTGCACACACATGAACACAAATAGTGTACCGTGCACACACATGAACACAAATAGTGTACCGTGCACACACATCAACACAAATAGTGTACCGTGCACACACATCAACACAAATAGTATACCGTGCACACACATGAACACAAATAGTGTACCGTGCACACACATCAACACAAATAGTGTACCGTGCACACACATGAACACAAATAGTGTACCGTGCACACACATGAACACAAATAGTGTACACACACATCAACACAAATAGTGTACCGTGCACACACATCAACACAAATAATGTACCCTGCACACACATCAACACGCACACATGCAGACATACTAACAATTACAGTGTATATTTATGATATATTGAAGGTCATGAGGGTGCGCTGTGGAATGTGACAGAGGCTATGTTGAAAAAGATCCTCTTCACAATGGCACATTTCTTAAAATGTGAAAATATATTGACTAGATTCAATTACTGTATAATTATAGTCTGTGTGTGTGTGTGTGTGCCCGTCTTTGTGTGTGTGTGTGTGTGTGTGTGTGTGTGTGTGTGTGTGTGTGTGTGTGTGTGTGTGTGTGTGTGTGTGTGTGTGTGTGTGTGTGTGTGTGTGTGTGTGTGTGTGTGTGTGTGTGTGTGTGTGTGTGTGTGTGTGCGTGTGTGTGTGTGTGTGTGTGTGTGTGTGTGTGTGTGTGTGTGTGTGTGTGTGTGTGTGTGTGTGTGTGCGTGTGTGTGTGTGTGCCCGTCTTGGTGTGTGTGTGTGTGTGCGTGTGCCCGTCTTTGTATGTGTGTGTGTGTGTGTGTGTGTGTGTGTGTGCCCGTCTTCGTGTGTGTGTGTGTGTGTGTGTGTGTGTGTGTGTGTGTGTGTGTGTGTGTGTGTGTGCCCGTCTTCGTGGGTGTTTGTGTGTCTCTGGAAATGAATAGAGTTTTATCCCCGGCAGCTGCTGAAGTTTTCATCTTTTGTCAGGCAATTTTTATGGATTTCAGTCTAGCGGAATAATAATTTCAAAGGGTCGTTGTTTCTATACACATTCAAAAGAGTGACTCGGTCTCTGACCCTTTTAATCATTTGTCACATGACCGCTGACTGGCTTGTGGTTGGACACTTGCCAGGAAATAGTAGCCGAGACAATTCTGTGCACATCAATTTACAATCAACACTGACAACCCTTTATTCGTGATCATCGTTTGGTCGGCATATGCAGAATCAACAAGTCCATGTGCGAGTGTGTAACCCGAGAAAGGCATTCATCGAGAGCGCTAGCGGACCGGGAAGGTGCAGCAAAACGCTGTCTCATTGTCTGCTGTCCAGACGGCTTGATTTGAGGTGGCTGGATGTCTTTGTTGTTAGTGCTATTGGCTGCTGATGAAACACTGGAGCGGACATGGGATTCTCACCTGACTGAGTTTGGAAGCGTGGGCGAGTGGGAAGTCTGTATTTGTCTTTGCACGGAAAGTGTAATTGTGATTCTTGAACCACAGATTTAGGACAGTTTTAAAGAGACCATTACCTAAAATCCACTCAACTGCATCGTAGAAAATTCTCATTATCAAGAGCGTTTGCGGCTCTTTAGGGCCAACGAAAGTAAACCATCACCATGGAAACGGCTGTATGAAGGGTACTGATGGTAATTGGAGCAAATTTAGAAATGTGTTATCAAATTAATTATTTTCTCCTCCTATTTGCCCATCTTTCTTACTGTCTGTTCAATTTATTTTTGTAAATCAGTTGACTTTGACCATCCCACACTACTACTTCCCCTACTCTTTCACTGCTCCTCTCCTCTCCTCTCCACTCCTCCCCTCTCCTTTCCTCTCCTCTCCTCTCCTCTACTCTCATCTCCTCACCTCTCCACCACTCCTCTCTTCTCCACTCCTCTCCTCTCCTCTCCACTCCTCCCCTCTCCTTTCCTCTCCTCTCCTCTCCTCTCCTCTCCACTCCTCTCCTCTCCTCTCCTCTCCTCTCCTCTCCTCTCCCCTCTCCTCTCCTCTCCTCTCCTCTCCTCTCCTCTCCTCTCTTCTCATCCCCTCTCCTCTCCTCTCCTCTCCTCTCCAGATAAGCAGAAGAAGTGCAGTTGCCACAGCCCCTGTTATTCTGTATGTGGGAGGGCTCCTGTGTCAATAAGCAATTCCCCCTACACACGAACACATTTGACAACAGTGTGCACTAGAAAGAGAAAGAAAGAGAGATTTAAGGAGAGAGAGAGAGAGAGAGAGAGAGAGAGAGAGAGAGAGAGAGAGAGAGAGAGAGGAAAGAGTCAGAGATAAACAGAGTTAGAAAGTGTGTGTTTGCGCATGCATTTGCAAGTGTGATGTTCCAGCTGTGCCTGAGGGCAGGGGATTTTAAATCATGCGTCCAAGGGAAACTGATACTGTAGAATTTTCTAAATATTTATTCCTTATCAGAAAGTGGGATATCAAGGCGGGAGCCGTGACTGAGGGGGTTAGAGAGAGAATGAGACGGAGGGAGGGATGGGGACTGACTTTTCCCCCTCCTTTCTTTGGTCTGACCAGTTTAAGTACTGGAGCGCCGCCTAGTGTCAGCCTTCAGTAACTACACCAACCACGTTCCTCTGAAGTTGACAGGAGTAACTGCTGACAAAAAAAACCCAACCCCTTGTGCGGCAGAGGAAATAGGTTAACCGCAAAAAACCAAGGAAGATTTAACCATTGATTTTTGTTTCCAACCTAAAGGCGTCCGGAGCCCCTGAAACCCCTATGGGTTTGCCTCAGGGCCAGCGTCTGTTTATATTGACACCGTTTATCACAGGACTCTGAGCTTAAGGTTGTTGTCGGATGGTTCTATTATTCACACATCGACTCCGTACCGCGACTTAGCGGAACAATTTGAGCAGCGTTTCCAGCGGCTCATCCATGTGATCCCCCGTCCCCGGAGTCCCAGGCCTGTTTCAGACGTGTAAATGTAGGTCACCGGCGCCCGCATGCGGTAGGGCTTACATCGCCCTTTGTTTGGATGCAGAGTGTAACTGTCAGATCAATTATCTAGTAGGCTGCCTTAGTACGCTCACGGATGTAGCAGACGCTAATCTCAGGCGCCTCCACAAAAACATCCTCGCACTTCTGTGATGAGTCTACTATTTGGTGTGTGTGTGTGTGTGTGTGTGTGTGTGTGATGGTGTGTAGCACTTTGGCTGCACCAATAGTCCTTTACTTTATCTTCCCCTCAGAGCCCTCTGGCCCAGCATCTTATCTCTGCTCTCTGTAGAGCCTGGTAGTGTTTCTGGGTAAATAGCCTTCCAGCTGCTCTGTGTGGACTCGAGGTTCGTTCCAAATCACACACCCGCCTCAAAGAAGGGGCAACACTATGAGGACGCAGAGCGACACACTTCTCCCCTTCCAACCTCCACTTTGTGCTGACGCTCTCATGTCCCTGGATTGGGGGGGGGGGGGGGGGGGATTGGGGGGCACCGTCTGGAACAGGGAGCAGAGCGTTATCCCTCTAAAACACACACTGACACTGATCCCTCAAGCACAATAGACCGCACTTCCCATGCTCCCCGCGGTGCAGGCTGTAAATAATGGCCACACTGCAGCGGGGGCAGAGACTGTGGGAATGCCCTGTGGACCTGCTGGTCCGGCTGACGGACCCCGACGCGAGCTCCGCCACTGGTCAACGGCCGAGGGGGGGGGTGGTGGTAAAGAGAACACAACCTACCCCCCCTCCCCCCCCGTGGGATGTGGGTTTATCAACATTAACACATTGATATGTAACGCCACGCTGCCTCAGTCTGAAGTGGGCGGGAGCCCAACGATCGCCATAGTCACCCTGGCTGGGGTGGGAGCGGGTCCGTCGGTCCCTCGGCTGTACGGCAGTCTGTCCGAACTCTTTGGAACGAGGGGGCACTGGGGCTTTAAAGCACCAGCACTCTTTGGAACGAGGGGGCACTGGGGCTTTAAAGCACCAGCACTCTTTGAACAGAGGCTTGTCCCACCATCAACAGCGTGAGAAGCCAACACGCGGCAGCTTTGAGCAGATACAATAATACCCGTTCCCCATCCCACTAATAAGTCCCAGGGTGTCTCTCTCTCTCTAAATAAAACAACAGTACGGTCGCTCTCTTTTCTCTAATAACACACACTCACACACACTCTCTGCGATCACCCCTACTGTGCTCCCTTGAGTTCCCGTCTTCTCCTCAAAACATCTCTGATGAGGAAAACTGGGAATTTACCCACAGAAATGAAAGAACAATTACTTCTGAGGTTATTTGAATTATGCATGAGCCATTGTGCGATGGCTTGTGCTTGAGAGAGAGAGAGAGGGAGAGGGTGCGTGTGTTTGAAAGAGGCCGTGTCCTTCTGAAGAACAACAAGGCTGTGCTAGATTCCCACTCCTGGAGGATGGGATGGGGATATCAGGAGACAGACAGAGACAAAGAAGGAGATGAAGTGAGAAAATAACAGATGACGACTTCGTCTGGTGAACTGCACCCACGGCTCAACAGCACCACCTGGAGGATGAAGGGGGAACTATATTTAAAGAGAAACACCGATTTTCTTAAACAATATGGCCCGGTTTCCCGTACAGGGATTAAGTCTAGTTCTAGACTAAATCTCGCAGTCAATGGAGAATCTCCATTCAAAATGTTTTTTAGTCTAGGATTTGGCTTAATCCCTGTACTGGAAACTGGGCCTATATGTTGTTGTTCAGGCTAAATTAAGAAAGTATATTGAAAAAGTTTGGGTCATAGGATCAATGTAAGTGAAATTCACGTATTTTTCCGAACACCGGCATTTAAATGGTTAATTTATTATACACCACAATGCCCATTGATCATTGCGTAAATCAAACTTAGAACCATCAAACGTTCTCCCCTTGGCTGAAAACAGCGATAGTTTAAAAAAATTCAGGAAGGACCCCTGACGAAGCAATAGAGTAATTTTCTCAACTCGTTTTACATTCTGCTTTTTGATTGTGAAATGCTAAATGACGATACAATGTTTAAAATACAACGTTGGTATCTGATGAAAATCATATCAGAAGATGGAAAATGGGTGAACTATCGTTTTAAACTGAGTGGAAGAATTCTTATTAAAGCTGCATTATAATCAATCATATTGCATGAAAACAATGTGGGAAATGCATTAATCCGGTGTGCGCTGCTGCTATGAATATGTAAAAGTCAAACAAACAAGAGCACCATTAACCATTAAGGTCATTAACATAAATCGCTTTATTTGGTGTGTCCCCTAAAGCAGCATTTAAATCACAGTGGTGTATTTAACAGCAATTCAGAACAGAGACTTTGGAACTATACATAGCTTCCAAACACTGTACACATTATTTACAATAAAAAAAATTATAAATAAAAAGAGAACAGCAGAGGGCAGTATGACTAGATGACCTTACAATGGTTTATGGTACAGCGGGTCAAGGTGGGAAACGCAGTCCGTTAAGCGACTGGACTGATTTATCCTGAGTGAGACGACCAGAGACTAGACCCAGATCAGTTCTAGACCAGTCACTGCCAATTCAACTGGAGTCGGTCCGTGTGTCCTCACAGTGTGAGCAAGTCTGTCGTAATATGTTGGGTGAGCAAGTATGGCGCAAATTGGCTGCCATGGTATCACTCAGACTGAGTGTTGTGTTTGATAGCTGTCGTTCCATTCGTTGTTCGTTCTGTGTAATTAATTGGCGACCGATTTGTGTAAAGCGCTTTGAGTCTCGAGAAAAGCGCTTAAAACTAAATAAAATGAATTATTATTATTGTTAGACTGTACTCTCTTCAGGCACACCTCTGAAGGGGCGCTGTTGCTTCCCAGACACACCTCCGACTGGCGCGGCGGTGAAACACCCTGGCCTGGTCCGCTGGGGTCTCTCCTGACATAGGATCTGGGGCCTGGGCGAGGGTGACCTAGTAATAGTCACGGGGCTCTGATTTGATTGACACCGGGGTCAGGGCACTGGGCCAAGGTTACACACTCTGGGTTATTCTTAGCCAATATGTACGTTCTGTACCCATGATAAGTCTGCATGGACTCTCTGAACTGGGTGCTCAACTACCATCTGATCTTTATACTGGCTGGAAAAGAAAACGGGCTGTCCACACACTCGTGTCGGGCGGACCGTGAGCATGACAACCCTTTAAAAATCATCTGGAGAATATCCTGTGAGCACAATTCTAACACTCAAACACCCAAATATACCAATATAATGATATCAAATGTTTGCCTACTTTCTAGAGTAACGATAACTTGATGCACAACAGACCACCAACGTTGTGGCCGATTTGTTATGAATATAAAATTTCAAAGAATCCATACTACATGTATGTAGTATTACAAACAAAGAATACATACTACATGTATGTAGTGTTACAAACAAAGGATCCATACTACATGTATGTAGTGTTACAAACAAAGAATCCATACTACATGTATGTAGTGTTACAAACAAAGAATCCATACTACATGTATGTAGTATTACAAACAAAGAATCCATACTACATGTATGTAGTATTACAAACAAAGGATCCATAGTACATGTATGTAGTGTTACAAACAAAGAATCCATACTACATGTATGTAGTGTTACAAACAAAGGATCCATACTACATGTTTGTAGTGTTACAAACAAAGGCACTTCTACACCATAAGCAGAGCAGCCGTTTTAACATTGACTCAAGTCAAAAGGCAAGCAATCCCATAGTCTCACTTTTTGGTCAGTTTTTCTTTTCTAGTTCACATCCTGTTTCTCAACCAATCATCAATTAATATATACGCTCACAATTAAGAAGGGGCTTCTATTAAGACAGCCTCGGTACACTGAGAGCTAGGAGTCTGCTGATATGATACACAGCTGTGTGCGTGTGTGCGTGTGCGTGTTTGGGGGGGTGGGGGGAGGGTGCATCTCATGTTCTTCAACCTAGACTCCTTCCCCCGTTCAACTGTTAATGGATGGACCCATTGATCCGTCCACCCCTCCATGCATTCCTTATTTGGTCCTGTCCGCCCATCTCGGGCCCCGCCCTTTCCTCCTCTCTTCCTCTTTCAGTCTGTCCATCACACGTCGATCTTCTTCAGCTGCTCATAGGTGAGGAAGAACTGAAGGAGGAGAGTTAAGGGACTCAAAAAGAAATGTCGAGAGAGAGAGAGAGAGAGAGAGAGAGAGAGAGAGAGAGAGAGACAGAGAGAGAGAGAGAGAGAGCGATAAAGAGAACTTGAATTATCCATTCATGCATTTACACGGAGTCTAATATCCACCTTAGTGGCCTTCATCTAACCCCAACACCACAAAAATGTAGAAATCTAATCCCACAATCTCAGGATGTCAATCCTGGACTACAACATTCAGACCTGCCAAGCCTTCTTCTGGGAACAGCTCCCACTTGCCCCTCTCTACAAGCTGCAGGGACTGACAGCACTAGAGTAACGGGGGGGGGGGAGGAGGGGCAGCCACAGGGTGGTCCACTGTGCCACACCACAGGTAGCTAGCGTGAGCTCGTAGCCCCTCTCTGTCTCGATGGGAAGGCGCCATCAGGCTCCCGTCAACGCGCCGCTAAGCACACAGACCCTATGCACCGCGACAACAGAGCACCTGGCCAGGCTGCCGTTGGCCTTTAGGGATGAAGGATACGATGATGTTCCACGGCCCCAGACGCAGCCAGTTGGGGAAGAAGCCCTTGTAGAACGCCATGAAGCCCTCTGACCGCCACGTCTGAAACAAACACAAGAGGTCAGAGACCAAGAGAAAAACACACTTCCACTGAACAGGTGTGGTGTGGTAAGCTGCACCAGGCCACCGTAGTCCTGGCCCCCCAACAGAGGGTGGTCTTACCTGCAGTAGACAGTCCAGCGTGCCCTGATAGAGAGCTCCACCTCTCTGGTTCATCAAGCGGGTTCGGACCACGTCCACCGGGTTGGAGGCCAGAGCGCCCGCCAGACCGCACACAAAGCTGGACCTGGGGGGAGGAGAGGCCGGGCCGGGAGTAAAGAAATCAGAACACGCTGTCCTAGATGTGCATGTCCACGACAAAAGGTCATCTGATAGTTGTTGCCATGTTTGAATGGCAACAATGTCCATACAGAACACATTTCCTGCCAACTATTCACGATATTAAACTGTCAAAGCCGAGTGTGTGTGTGTGTGTGTGTGTGTGTGTGTGTGTTTGTGTGGTCTGAAAATAGCCGGCTTGGTGATAAGTGTTCCAGTACAGCGAGTCCTGGGCCATGCTTACCCACCAACAACAGCGTCAGCTGGCTGGTGCCAGGGCGGCGCCTGGGGCGGTACTTACAGGAAGTGCGTGGCCACGGTGTCGCCCATGTGACCCGACAGGATCAGGTGCTTCTTGGTGATGTCATAGACCGGTAGCTCCACCCCCACCACGATGGCCGCTCGCTGAGCTGTTAGAGACACACCCTGGAGGGGGCGGAGTCAGAGGAAGTTAGACGCGTCCATGAGACTAAAACTGTCTGTTTGACACGGACAGCCACGCGAGCTAATGACCACAGAGGTGCCAGTTCAATTCCCAAGAACAGCTCGTACATGAACGGGTGGGGGAGAGGTACTGCAGGTGACATGTCGCTGGCGAAACACCTCTCCACTAATAACCACCAGTGTGCTATTGAGCAAGGCACTTTAATCCGTACGCCGCACAGGTGTCCCCGGTGGTTAGAGGCGGTTTGCTGATCCCAGACGGACGTGTCTGAACAACTCAAGAGCTGCTGCATCATCACATTTAGGCCTAGCTGGCTAGGTAGAGGCTAGGTAGACTGTGAACAGTGAAAGGACACACCAATGCTCAGACCGTGTGTGTGTGTGTGTGTGTGTGTATGTGTGTGTGTGTGTGTGTGTGTGTGCGTGCGTGCGTGCGTGGTGGTCACCTTCCACAGGCCGCGTGTGCCCTCCTGCTGGTAGATGTTGAGGAAGTTACCCATCATGCTGCCCTGCATCACACTGCCCTGGGCCTGCATGCGGATCTGGAAGGGACACACACACACACAGAGGGAAAGAAAGTGAGAGAGTGTTGCAGAAAGAGAGAGGGGCGGGGGGGAGCAAGTCTTCACCCGTTGTGTGTTAACCAGGTTGTCAGAATGTAGTGGAAGCGAAACAGCCCGTGCTGCAGCGGACAACACAGAGAACGTCTCTCACAAGATGGTGGCCATGCCTTCCAAAGTCAGACGGACAGACCACTCCGAGAGCTCCAACAGGTTTAAGAGTGTGTCACTAGAGCATACCAGTTCACTGGCACGGGATTTCCAAGTCTGACATACCCAACGGGTCAAAGGTCAACCAACAGGGAACCTAGGAGGCGGTTTGACCGCGAGTCAGAGCTATACGTGTACAATGGATTCTGGAATGCAAGTCCGGGCATAGCAAGGACGTGGTGACTTCAATTTGTAATTCGATCACGATGATCCAATATCTGTTTAACACAGGAGAACGGCATGTTAAGCCAGGGAAGAACACTTTCATGTCATTTACAAGGGCTCTACTAACAAGGTTGGTTGCTCGCCAGCTTCGGTTCAAAAGGGCCTCTATTTAGCCTGGGGGACACATGATGAGTCGACTAAGCCCACCGGTTCCACCACTGAGCAACACACACTGATAGAGCCGACACCCTGCTCTGTCAAAGAGAGGGTAGGTGACTCTACAGGCTGTATCACAGTGTAACTAATGTACGGGCTGTATCACAGTGTAACTAATGTACGGGCTGTATCACAGTGTAACTAATGTACGGGCTGTATCACAGTGTAACTAATGTACGGGCTGTATCACAGTGTAACTAATGTACGGGCTGTATCACAGTGTAACTAATGTACGGGCTGTATCACAGTGTAACTAATGTACGGGCTGTATCAGTGTTTAACTAATGTACGGGCTGTATCACAGTGTAACTAATGTACGAGCTGTATCCCAGTGTAAGTAATATACGGCCTGTATCACAGTTTAACTAACCTACAGGCTGTATCACAGTTTAACTTGTGCTATGGCCTCTCTGCAGGCAACACAGAAGTGATTGACAGGACGTCTCAAAAAGAGGAATGATGGATTGACAGTGGATTGGCGGAGGGGTGGAAGTGAGATTGTTAGGGGCCGACGCACTCCTAGAACACAGATTATTCTAATTCATTGTGATAACTGGCAGTGTGCATGGACAACTAAAACATGGCTAGAGAGCATGTTTCTTACAAGAAAGGCCTTCCCACACTTTGAACACTATACACAGGACAAACCCTAGAGCAGAGCACTACCATTCAACAGATACCAGGTCATCCCTCATAGATATGTTCTATAAATAAACTACACACTCAATTATAATGTCCCCAGTCCCCACAAGCACCACCCAGTGGGCCTGCTCCTATGACAACATATCCCTGTGCAGGTTTTACAGACCGTAGGGGACACAGGTAATCCCTAACATACGCAAACAAACGCACCTTAAACAAAACAGCATGACTCGCCAAGCTTCAGACAGAAACATCCTCGAGACAGTCAGGCTTATCAGGGCACACAAACACAGCGATATACTGTGAACACACTGTGTGTGTGTGTGTGTGTGTGTGTGTGTGTGTGTGTGTGTGTGTGTGTGTGTGTGTGTGTGTGTGTCTGCCTTACCTTCAGAACGTCAGTGGGGTTGGCAATGGAGGAGGAGATGACCCCTGACAAAACGCCGCTCAGCACATTGGTCAGTAATGTCTCGTCTGGAAAGGCAACAGAGGCAGACAGGTCAGGTTTCTACGCTATAAACGGGTGACTGTTCATAACAGGGCTGTTTTAAAGTCACTGTTTAGAGTCCATGTTAAATAGGTGTAGATTTGAAGAAGCGTGTCCACAATATTTGTATTGAAGATAAAGCCCAATATCTCTAATCGTTACACTTTTGTGTGTGTGCGTGTGTGTGTGTGTGTGCGTGCGTGCGTGTGTGTGTGTGCGTAATGTGTTGTTCTTATTCACCCTCAGGATTGTCGACCATTAGTCTCTTGAAACTCTGGTAAGTGCCTATCTTTATCGTCCCATAGGAGGCCTGCCTCAACATGGCAGGAGCAATTCTGCGACAGAAACCAACAGAACACATACTATTAGGGATCAAGCAAAACATTTGCTGGACCAAGGCAGGGCCTACTTGATAACCTAAAGGTATGTGGCTTTTCACCTATCGGATTTACAACAAGAAACTCATTTACCCCGAATATAGTGCCCTCAGCCCCTCCTCTCTACATATCCTCCTGAAGGCATGGAGCATGCCTCTGTAGCGGATCTCCCGGTATTTACTGTCGCCCACTTGGCCTTGAACTTGGAGCCGAGTCTTGGTCAAATCAATGGGAAATGTACCTGCAACAAAGCAAAGCACCATACATCCAAATTCAATGTTAAAATTCATGAAGCAAACAGATTTCGCGCAACATATGCTGTAATTGCTAGGCCTACTCTTTCTCTGGAGGGTGCCCCATCGGAAACACTCACCGCATTCGGCTGTAACAGAAGCAAGCCCGCCGAAAATGAAGGGTTTCCAGTTGGCGCTAGACATTTCAGACTTCCACTCGTTAGCGTGTCTCTATTCCGTTTGCAACTGGTTTCTGAAGTCAGAACCTACTGCATCCCAAGGAGCAAGTACAGTCCCCTAATTCTGCTCAGCCACCGGCTTTTCATGCGCAGCTCGTTTTTCCCTCCCCTCCTTCTGTTGGTGTTAAGCCACTCCCCTAACCTCACTATTTCCTCATATTTCGAGTTGCTGAGCAACCATCCTATCGAGACGCTATTTCTGAACAAAGCTCACAATATGGTTGTCGCACATAACTTGTTTTAAAACAGCTGGTAAAAGTACTAAATTCATGTCATCCTAAACACGAACGGCAACGATATACATTTTTTATGAAACATTTAGGAATTAAATATGACATGATGCACTGCAGTCAGTGATAGTTTATTGTGGGTGAAGTTATAACCTTCTGCAGAACGCACGCACGCACCTTCACCTAAATGCACAAACACATGCACATACAAACACGCACAACTATAGTGTAGTTTTATAATGTTGCCACTAGAGGACAGCCTAAGATCAGTCAATCATTGAGCTGAATGACAACAGTAATCTAGCCTGCCTTTTGAGGTAAAATATCTCATAACTTGTTATGCCGATAATATTTGTATTGTATTATTATTTTTGCACTCGTCCTTAAAGAAAATGATGGGATATTTTAGTGTCCTGCTCAAAGATATTCCTTTAGTAAAATCAGGTCAAATGCACACTGCAGCAGGACCAGTTTTCTTTATATAGTATATAGCAGCAGTAGTTATAGTATTTCTGTATATCAAGCATTAAATGTATTGTAGAATATTTTCCCAGAAGCAGGCTAGGAATATGAATTGTCAGCAGAAGAGTTTTTTCCCATTAAAATGAATATACTTCTTGATCATATCCATACTCCATTGGATTTGTCCTTCTGTGTCCAACCACTGAGCATTAAAGAATGCTCACATGTGAGTGCAAGACATTAATCTAAATCATATATATTATGATCATATGCTGGTTGTATTGTGTGATTTATGGGTTGTCTATGGGTCACTAACCTCAGTATTGCCATCAGTATGTTACTAACGATCAAGGGGAAATAGGGTATATCCGTGTGTATGTGTGTGTGTACGTGTGTACGTGTGTGTGCATGTGTGTGTGTGCATGTTTGTGCTCCCTTGCATCTCACATACACAGAGCAGGCAGAAATAGATGAATGGAAATATTGTGGTTTTATCTGAAACCAATAATCAGAGGGAAGGGCAGTACATCCCAAACCACGGTTTTAATAATGGTGATTTGTCATGAGCAGAGGGCCAGGACCCGAGGTGGGACAGGAGGCAGGGATATATCTGTGTTCACAGTCTCTGTGCGTACACAACAACCCAAATAGAGTCATGAAGGATCCCTGATCTCGGCAAAGGTTTGCGTTGAGGAAAGCCTTCAGGGAGACCTGTGGCACCCTGTCTAACGGAGCTCTCCCTGAGTAACACGAGGCGCTAGGGAGGTCGATGTCCTCACTAACAGAACGGAATAACGTGCTAAGACACACCCAGGCCATGTATTGAATCAAGCACGATAAAGATACTGTTGATACACCCACATTTCAAAACACTAACACATGCTCACGTGTGTGTACACAGAAACACCCCAAGCATGCAGACAGCCCACAGGACGGATTGTTCAGTCCTTCCTCCGCCCCCGACAAGAACACTCGTTTGGTTCCTGAGTGACTGTGGGGACATCGTGCTAATGTCACTGAGCATCACTCCACTGGTGTTGTTCTGCCAAATACCTCCACTCAGCGGGTTTGCTAATGTTTCTGTGTGTGTGTGTGTGTGTGTGTGTGTGTGTGTGTGTGTGTGTGTGTGTGTGACTGTGTGTGACTTCAATGTACAATGTATCGGGGATGTTCCACCACACAAAGGCATGTTGAGATCCAGCACACGTGCTATTTTTCTTGATGGGTACAGTTACGCAATCTTCCGCGGACTGCCCTGCTGTGTGGAGAACGCACAACAGTGATTTCACACACACACACACACACACACACACACACACACACACACACACACACACACACACACACACACACACACACACACACACACACACACACACACAATACCCAGCCAAATCTAATCTTATCAACTGTGTCAAGCGCTTGAGTGAGGGATAAGGGAGGAGGGAAGTCGCTGAGAGGTAATGGGGAAGTGAGGGGTGGGAGGAGCTAGAATTAAAGCATGCGCTGCCTTTTGATACTAATGTACTGCTACTGGAATCTACACCCACTCTTGGCCTTGATGGGGGATAGGAATGTTCTCTATCCTCTGCACATAAATAGCCCCCTCCCTTCTGTCCTAGAGACAAGTTAATGCCGCAAAGATTATGTGTGTTCCCAGCTATTGTCCACGGTTCTCTGAAACCTGATTAGATGACTATTCAACAAGCATTGGATGAATTGAAAAGGTCTTCAATTTCAACAATCCTGTTCGTTACAGTTGGTGCTCGTTACATTACAGCATATTTCGATTTGCAGAAATTGCGTTTCTGTAAACGCTTGGTGACTGCTTGAAAAAAATTGGGAGATTTGCTTTGCTTATTGCTAGCGGTGAAAGTGCTTCAAGTGCACTAACTTTTTATTGTGCTCAACAGTGGGATCAAGTCCAAAGATGTGGGACTCCATTTCCTTTTCATAAATATACTGAAATCTGAAGCCATTTACAAGGATGTGCTTATTATATATATACATATATATATATGTATAAATATATATATATATATATATATTCATATAATATAATACAAACATAATTTTACACTTAAGAAATAATTTCTCCTAAATCTTCTTTAAAACACAGTTTGTAATATTATGTCAGAGAAAGGACCCATAGTCACACACTTAATAACATTGACTCTATCTGTGAGGTTGTCTGGTCAGACACACAGTCACACATGTAATAACACTGACTCTATCTGTGAGGTTGTCTGGTCAGACACACAGTCACACATGTAATAAGACTGACTCTATCTGTGAGGTTGTCTGGTCAAACACACAGTCACACATGTAAAAACAGTGTTGTTGTGGTCTATTTTCTTTTCTGCAGTGATGTATTTTTACCCCATCCTCAGGGCAGCGCAGAGCTTAATGGGAAGAGAAAGGTTGTCCTCTATGGTTAGCGTGTGTGTGTGTGTGTGTGTGTGTGTGTGTGTGTGTGTGTTTGTGTGTGTGTGTGTGTGTGTGTGCGTGTGTGTGTGTGTGTGTGTGTGTGTGTGTGTGTGTGTGTGTGTGTGTGTGTGTGTGTGTGTGTGTGTGTGTGTGTGTGTGTGTGTGTGTGTGTGTGTGTGTGTGTGTGTGTGTGTGTGTGTGTGTGTGTGTGTGTGTGTGTGTGTGTGTGTGTCTCTAGGCTGTTTGCTGTGCCCCCTCTCTTCCCTCACACCCAGTATAGCTGCGGGGTTGTGGACTTCACCGGTGGATGTGACACTCAGTGATCTGATTGGCTGGCCTCAGTGTGGGAGTACGGATTATGTAAAATACCTACATCATCATGACACACAAGTACATTTTTACATATCTGCATGAAAACAACAATGTTCATCCCATTTCCTGTTATTTGAATTCGTTAAAGGAAAAGGCACATAGAAAGTCCATGCGTCCATGCACTTTTTTAATTGAATTGAAAGAGCATTACTGTAAAAAGAGTTGGTGTGTGTATTTGTGTGTGGATATGTACGTGGGAGCATGTGCGTATTTGTGCGTGCCCGTATGTTTGAAGGAGGAAGAGGAGGCCTGCGTTGATCTTCCAGAAGGACTGTTTCCTGCTCGTCTCAGCAGATTTGGATCTGTCCTGCTGAGTGTCCAGTCTTCTCAGGGTTACAGTGTGAGGGACAGAACTACTGCTGCTCTGTCAGCAGGAATCTGTGCCCAAGGCTTTCTGCTGCTCTTCACTTTGCTCCCAAACGTGCTCCAAGGCCTCGTTCCAGCCAGGGTCGCTCCTTGTTTCAAATAAATCAAATAGAAAAAGAAGATAGTTTTGGATTAGCTTGAAAAGGACAACAAAACGGTAAACTTCCACCATTAGATCTGGACCCGACAGCCGTTTCCTCCCCTCTTAAATCTGACGGGCACTTGGCGCTGTCCTGTTATCGACCACCGGGGGCAGCGTGCTGCCACACGTAGGATAACTGGTGGGGTGAGTGGGTACAGACGCAGCGTGTATTTTACACTGCCTCCCAGGCTGATTGGATGTCTGTGTTTGGACTTATTAGAACGTTACGTGCGTCCTAAAGGCAGTCCTGCTCCTCCACGCCCCCGGTCAGCCCTCTAATAGCTGCCCCATCACCACGCCTTTAATGGACGCATCCATCTCCATTGTTTATCCACGGGTCTCTCTTTCTCTCTCTCTCTCTCTCTCTCTCTCTCTCTCTCTCTCTCTCTCTCTCTCTCTCTCTCTATACTCTATCTTTATCTCTCTCTCTCTCTCTCTCTCTCTCTCTCTCTCTCTCTCTCTCTCTCTCTCTCTCTCTCTGATCTCTCTATCTTTCTGTCTCTGTCTCTCTCTCTGGCTGGCCTCTCCATCCACCAGCTCATGGGTAATTAAACAAACAAATGCAGTTTATTTCTCGCTGGTTGATCCAGCTATTGCATGGTGTGACTTTTGGTCAGCTGCAGCAGAAGGGCCTTTGCAATTTACCGGTGGGGGAAAAGGTGAACTCACTCTGCCAGTCTCTCCATTTGCACGCGACATTACTCATGCAGATTTATGCAAAGGATTGCTGAGGAGCAGGGCTCTGATTGGCTGGAGCGTGTCACCCCGCTGCTCCGTACTGACGCACAGCTTAGATCTGGATTTGCATAACTTGACAGGAGGAGAGGGGAAAACGGAGGAGTTGCCTTTTTGGAGGAGTGATGTCGCGGGGGGGGGGGGGGGGGCTGCAAACGTCATTCCAGCGTGTGCAGTCAGACGCTGGAACCAAATGCCTCCTACCTGTCTGTCATTGGCTGAGCCTCTGAGCTCGCTCCTATGGCTCTGAAGGACGACTAGAGGACGTTGGTGGTTGGTGTTTTTTTTTTCGTGGTCGTGCTCAGGAAGGACAGGGATTCAGTGAGGTCGTGCTATGTAGATACCGGATGGGGTCCCCTAGTAGAACATTGCATAGGTGCGTCTCTACACACTGTTTATGGATTAGCTGCCATTTACTTAAAATGCCCTGTCAGGTACCTGGAACACACACACACACACACACACACACACACACACACACACACAGTTCACAGTGAGCCCCTGATAAAATGGTCAGCTGCTTGTGTTGGTGATGAAAGGAAGGGGACCCTCTCCCCCGTCCGTTACGTATCAACTCTCACCCCTGCCCCGTCACTCCCCCCCTGGTCCCCCTCCTCCTCCCTCGCTGCTCATCTTCATCCCTCTCATCGTCTTCCTTCTTTGATTCTCTGAGGAATGGAAACATCCCCTTATCAGCTCCAACCAGACACAGCCTAAGTTGTGTGGTGTGTGTGTGTGTGTGTGTGTGTGTGTGTGTGTGTGTGTGTGTGTGTGTGTGTGTGTGTGTGTGTGTGTGTGTGTGTGTGTGTGTGTGTGTGTGTGTGTGTGTGTGTGTGTGTGTGTGTGTGTGTGTGTGTGTGTGTGTGTGTGTGTGTGTGTGTGTGTGTGTGTGTGTGTGTGTGTGTGTGTGTGTGTGTGTGTGTGTGTGTGTGTGTGTGTGTGTGTGTGGGTGAGTTAAAGAGACACAGGATAATCCCCTCCCTCCCTGCTTGCTTGTATTAGCTCATCTCCGGCCCACTTTCCACTGGCTGATGACGGCAGGCATATGGAAGAAACAGCAGCCAATCGAGCGCTCCAAAGACCACAGTATGCTGCGTGACTCGGAGAAAAATGATCTCTCCAAAGAGAAATGTTTTTAGAGGTCTTTTGTGGTTTCGCTTGATTAGGATGGCAACCATTTAAAAGGGAAAAATAACACAATTTGTGTATCCCTGTGATTGTAGATAGCTTGTATGTTTTGTGTTTATTTGCGTTTTCTGTTGTGTGTGTGTGTGTGTGTGTGTGTGTGTGTGTGTGTGTGTGTGTGTGTGTGTGTGTGTGTGTGTGTGTGTGTGTGTGTGTGTGTGTGTGTGTGTGTGTGTGTAAGTGTGTATTATTATGCAGCTAGGCTGTGAGTCAGGGAGCTTGTCTCTGTCGGTTAGTGTCACTTTAACTCATTCTGTTAGCAGGCTATTTTCCACGGCGCTCGTGAGAAGGCCTAATCATAGGACGCCTTATCAATGTTTTTGCGCATTGTTTTTGTAGCAATGCCACAGATGTAAATTGCGTCGACAGCCAAGTTTGAATGCACTGAAAGAGCGGGTTTCAATGAGGGCTGGTTCCCCTCCAATGTGCTCTCTTCGAGGCTCGCCTATCTTGTGCACGTCACCCATCCTGACAAAATGGGTGTCTGCCTTTGTGTTCTGTGGGCAGAACTGTGGCCAAAATTGAGAAAGAGAAAAACTCACCCTAGTTGCCATAGTAACCAGTGATTTGCTGCATCTGGCAAATTATAGGGTTCCATTGAGTGGCGAGAGGCTGTGTGACTGTGTGTAAGTGTCTGTGTTGGTGGGAGATTGTGTATTTGTGTTTGAGGGGCTTGCCAACCTCCTCTGCATTTAATCCTGAAGTTCAGGAGAAAATCTGAATACTGGAAACTACGTGAAATATAATTTCTTATTTTTGTATTTTTGCGCACGGACTTTATATAAAACTGTTTCACACACACACACACACACACACACACACACACACACACACACACACACACACACACACACACACACACACACACACACACACACACACACACACACAGAAATCTGGGTCACTAATGCAGTAGTTATTTAACTAGTCATTAGATACAACCTTGCCCGGGGGTAGCTCTTTATACTTTCTTTAAAGAATAATTGTATTACGTTCAACTAAATACAAATGCCTTGTGTGTGTTTGTTTGTTTGTGTGTACTGTGTGTGTGTGTGGTATCTGTGTGTGTGGGTCTGTGTGTCTGAAGGATTTCAAGATACATACAGAGAAAATAGATAGACAGAGAAAATAGACACACACAGAGAAAATAGAAACACAGAGAAAATAGATACACAGAGAAAACAGAGACAGAGAAAATAGATACACACAGAGAAAATAGATACACAGAGAAAACAGAGACAGACAAAATAGATACACACAGAGAAAATAGATAGACAGAGAAAATAGACACACACAGAGAAAATAGAAACACAGAGAAAATAGATACACAGAGAAAACAGAGACAGAGAAAATAGATACACACAGAGAAAATAGATACACAGAGAAAACAGAGACAGACAAAATAGATACACACAGAGAAAATAGATAGACAGAGAAAATAGATACACACAGAGAAAATAGATAGACAGAGAAAATAGACACACACAGAGAAAACAGATACGCAGAGAAAATAGAGACACACAGAGAAAATAGATACACAGAGAAAATAGATACACAGAGAAAACAGAGACACACAGAGAAAATAGATACACAGAGAAAATAGATATACAGAGAAAATAGAGACACACAGAGAAAATAGAGACACACAGAGAAAATAGACACGCAGAGAAAATAGACACACAGAGAAAATAGAGACACACAGAGCAAATAGATACACACAGAGAAAATAGATACATACAGAGCAAATAGATACACACAGAGTAAATAGACACACGCAGAGTAAATAGATACACACACAGCAAATAGATAGACATAGAAAATAGACACACACAGAGAAAATAGAGACACACAGAGAAAATAGAGAACAGCTAATCTTCCCTGTCCTTCCTCGTACTGAGATGAGGAAGGTGTGTGTGATGTGAGCTGTCCATTGGCCTGGTGGTCCTCACTACACAGGGCAGTAGCAGCAGCAGGGAGAGAGGAATGAAGCCACCGCC
>JAPMUY010001684.1:77500-82500 GCA_026901105.3 Galaxias olidus | reverse complement strand
AATGTGCTCCTTCACGGATGGATGGATGAAGAGATCGAGTTGAGAGACGGGAAAGCGAGAATGATGGGTGGAAAAAAAAGAGGGGGAAAAAGACCAAGAAACAGAGGGAGGCGAAAAGATGGAATGAGCGCAGAGGACAATGAAGTGACTGATGACATGGAAACGGAGTGAGAGAGAGAAATTAAAGAGGTGGGAGGAAAGGAGTTGATGAGCGAGGGAATGGATTGAGAGAGAAAAGGATGGATGGACAAATCAATGAAGCCAACAGACAGAAGATAGAAGGAGCCTGTGCTTATCAACACCCTAACGATAATGACCATGATGATAATGGGGATGATGACAATTCCTATCAGGTTGAGGGACATGAAACCAACACACACACACACACAAACACACACACACACACACACACAAACACACACACACACACAAACCTGCTGTGTACGCCTGGAGGCGGAAGTCAGCCAGTGTAACAGCTTTCACATTAAAAGCTCAGCAGCATCTGTAATGATATTCAGATTAGCAGTAAAACCCTGCGGCTTGTGTTACAAGGACAGGGACAATACAGAAGATGTAATAAGGCGACAAACAGTCTAACTAACTCCAGTACAACACACACACACACACACACACACACACACACACACACACTCACACACTCACACACACTCACACACACACACACACACACACACACACTCACACACTCACACACGTACGCACGCGCGTGCACGCACACACACACACTCACACACACACACACACACACACACACACACACACACACGCAGCCTGTCAGAGGGAAGAAAGGACTACATTTGCACTGGGAATAGAGTGGAGAGTAGGTTCTTAGTGCTGGACCCATTACTTTAATACGGCGGGCTATTTCCTGCAAACATTGCCATGACGATGACTAACGCGAGACGACGGAGCGGCTTGAGCTAGAGAGGGGCCACATTGTTTACCATTTATCCCCCGCCAGCTCAGCTTCCCAAGTCCAGTCCTGAGGTTCCATGGACCACAGGAACGGAGTGAGCGAGCAGACAGAGTAGGATCCTCCTGTGGTATGGAGAAGACAAAGAAGGCTATCTCCTGTCTCGTTTGGAGGAGGGAACCTGGAGCACACGGCCAGACACCAGAGGCCCATTAGGGAGAGTAATGGGGGCTGGTCTATACTGTCTGCTTTGGAAAGCTATGCCGGCCGGGGATGATGTGAGGGCAGGAATTGCTACCTGATAAAAACAAAAAAAGAACAACATGGTCTGTTCGTGACGTAACCATCTGGTAATTCTAATTGGCCGATAGAAGCAGCGCACACAGACACACACGGTGTGCGGCACCAGCCATTACGGGGTAATTTTCCTCTCCAGCTCAGATCAGCTCCTCTGATTGTAATTTGCATATATGATTAGCCTTCTGTCTAGCAGGCCTGTGAGGCATAAAGAGAGAGAGAGACACACACACACACACACACATATGCATGAGGTGCTGCTCCATAAACATTTACTACTGCATGAACACTATCTCTCTCGCGCACACACAAACACAAAAGCACAAAACCACTCATATGAGAACATTCAATGCTGTATTATTTTGTCTGAAATTGTTGAGTCGTCTTACTGGAGTTGATAGATTTGAAGTTCCAATCTAGGTTCGGTCATTGCTCCAAGAAATAGATATACTGTATTTTTGGTTTGTTGTGGCATCCTTTTGTTCAAACACAGGCTACCTCATGTACTTCCTGTCTGCAAAAGGAGAAACAAAAATTGATTCTGAAAGCTTGAATATTTGTGAGAGGTGGTCTCCAGGCACAGATTGTACAGTCATACACATTATCAAAACCATGCACAACCCTGCATACACATACACACACACACACACACACACACACACACACACACACACACACACACACACACACACACACACACACACACACACACACACACACACACACACACACACACACACACACACACACACAAAGCAGCTGCAGAGGGAATCACTGAAGTGTGAAATGATTCTGTTATCATATCGTATGTCTGGAATATATTTCCCACCAACAGTCTTTGGCAGATGGGTGTGTGTTTATGGTTTGTGTGTGTGTGTGTGTGTGTGTGTGTGTGTGTGTGTGTGTGTGTGTGTGTGTGTGTGCTGTGTGCATGTGTGTGTGTGTGTGTGTGTGTGTGTGTGTGTGTGTGCTGTGTGTGTGTGTGTGTGTGTGTGTGTGTGTGTGTGTGTGTGTGTGTGTGTGTGTGTGTGTGTGTGTGTGTGTGTGTGTGTGTGTGTGTGTGTGTGTGTGTGTGTGTGTGTGTGTGTGAGAGTGTGAGTGTGTGGCTGTGTGTGTGTGTGTGTGTGTGTGTGTGTGTGTGTGTGTGTGTGTGTGTGTGTGTGTGTGTGTGTGTGTGTGTGTGTGTGTGTGTGTGTGTGTGTGTGTGTGTGTAAACACTCGTTCATGTGAGTACGTGCTTAGTTTGTTTATAATGTGACCTCGGCTGGATCCATCTGTTTGCTGTACTGGGCTCTATTAAAACAAGGTGACATACACATGGTGTCAGAATACACAGTAGATCTATTATACTGGAGAGCAGACTGAGCACTTTGGGATTGATGTTACATCTGGTTTTCAATGGATTACTAACATCACTGAGACGTAGCCCGAAGTTTGAGTCAATTATTTAATACTTCATAACAGTATAATTCTTTCTTTCTTTGACTCTCTTTCTTACATTCTTTTTTATTCATTACTTCGTTTGTTCTTTCGTTCATTCGTTCATCCATCCTTTCTTTCTTTCTTTCTTTCTTTCCGCATTATTTTTTTTATTCTTCCGCTCTCCCACGGGCTAGTGCTGGTGCAGAGACATTATGATAGATTGTCTTCTTTTCTCTCTTTACTTGCTGAAACACCACACATATGGTTCAGTGGCATGGCGGCATGCATGAGAGGCATCCCAAAGGAGCGTTTAGTCTAGCCATCCACTGTATCAACCTAGAGCACTGGATAATTGTCAGCTGTGTGTGTGTGTGTGTGTGTGAGTGTGTGTACATTATGGATAGGTGAATGAGATCCAGACTGTTATTCGGTTAATCCCATGAACAAAAAACAGACCACATTTCATAAACATGTCTCAAAGTAGGGTAATTGAACAACAACTGTCAATCAAATGTGTTTTCCTTTTCAGTATGAATCCGTTGAGTTCACCTCGTCTCTATACCCTGTCAGTTCTGGCATAACAAAAAGTATGAGCTGTTGGGTTTGGCCTCTGGACTTCACTTGACCAGTCAGCCTTAGAGTTTGTGAGGGCCCCTAATTGTAATGTATCTCAGTGCTTATGAAACTGGTAGGGAGAAGCAGGCCAGCTGTATGGACATTGGAATGAAGGCTTGTCACACGTTTTCAGAGCAGGGGACACCCAGATCCATGTTTGGTGACAAGGCTCAAAGATGGAGGTCAGTTGATGCAACATCATTCATTACAGTTTAAAAAAGCAAAAAAAATATTACTGTTAGCTTTGCCAGTAAGCTACTCATTGAACCCATAAATAAACAGACTAATTAAAATAATGGGTATCCACAGTTATAATGGCAAAAGCCTGTCGAAGAGATAACACACACTAGGCCTTTGTCTAAGCGACTATTAATATACTCTGACTATAATGATGCATGCCCAGTAGCACTTGAAACTGCTTAGCAGATGAAATATGGGATAGGACGATGATAAATTGTGACTCATGGAATGGGATGGACATAAAAAAGGCCGCACACAAATTATTTTACGTGTGAGTGAGGGACGAAGTTCGTTGCTATGGAAACGCGTGCTTGTTTGCTCTTCTCATGTTGCAGGTCACTGGTTTAGCCTGAAAGGTAGCTTAATTTAGTCTAAACTGACATTTTTCATTCTTTATTTTTTTGCGATTGAAACGTATGCTCCCTGTGTGGTAGCCCACAGTTGATTGCCTATATGAGTAGGTAAGTACTAAGTAGCCAAAATTGTAACCACTGAGTTTCCAACCAACTTGGATGCTACAAAAAATACAGCAGAATGCTAACTCTACTAGCCAACACAAGCTAAGTGCTAAAATTCTGAAATGTTTAACAGTTACGCAACCTTTGTTACTGGGCTGGTTTCTAAATATTAATAGAAGGACACGTTAGATACACACTGCTTGTTTGAAAGTAGCATGTATAGAACGAGACGAGATGACAGTTTACGTTATACCTGTTTGTGTTGAATTGTTATAAATCATACTTTTGCTAATCCGCTGTCTTTTAAACTGCAGCTAGACCATTTGGATACATGACATTTTAAAAAAAAATTCTGACTTAACTGAATAAACTGTTGCAGTTTAGAATGTGTGGGGAAGCCCTCAGAGGTTTCACATAAGCAGGTAGGCACTTTTGTTATCAAAGAACACTATAAAACAACAATTAATCCCTGACATAAATTTGAGACAAGGTGAGAAACTGTACCAACTGAATACTGTAATATGCCCTTCGCTAGGTGACGTTAGAGGTGACCTCTGCTGTTATTGCAAAACCCTTTTGTGAAGGTAGCTATGTACCATTTCCCATATGTAAAATGAAATTGCTGGCAAAAATGTTAAATACATAATGCTGCAATAAAGATTCCACCATAGCAATTGTATATCACTTGTGTTTCAGATGGTTTGAAAGAGAAGCAGCAGTTCCATGGTCGACCTAGGTAGGGGGTATTTGATCTAACCAAAACAGTTGTTGTAAATCAATAATACTCTGCAAATAAGGTTTTTGTGTTCTGGCCATGTCTTTTACAGGAGGAGTCTTCATGCAGTGTCACCATTGGTAGAGGTGTGTACACCTGTTTGCCACGCTCCTATTGCACTCAAACTTAAAGGGATACTTCACCAACTTTTTCAAACTATATATGTTGTTGTTTAGGCTAAATTAAATAAGTATATTGAACAAGTTCAGCTAATAGGATCAATGCATGTGAAATTCACGTATTTTTCCGACCACTGGCA
>JAPMUY010001684.1:45000-62500 GCA_026901105.3 Galaxias olidus | reverse complement strand
TCCTGTTCCTTACTGTTTCCCTCTTTCCCTCTCAGGGGCCGAGTGATTCCGGCCGATCTGGAGGCCAAGATCCTGGACGCCAAGCAGAAGGTGGGCCCTCTATTCCAGTTTACCTCGTTTTTTATCTCTCTCTCGTCCTCTCATCCCTCCATTCCCCTCTAACCCCTGTCTTCCGTCCCTCCATTCTTCAGGGCTACGTGCCGTTGTTTGTCAACGCCACCGCTGGCTCCACCGTCTACGGCGCGTTCGACCCCATCCACGAAATCGCCGACATCTGTGAGAAATACAAGCTGTGGCTCCACGTCGACGTGAGTGACAAACACGTGTGTGTGTGTGTGTGTGTGTGTGTGTGTGTGTGTGTGTGTGTGTGTGTGTGTGTGTGTGTGTGTGTGTGTGTGTGTGTGTGTGTGTGTGTGTGTGTGTGTGTGTGTGTGTGTGTGTGTGTGTGTGTGTGTGTGTGTGTGGTGGGACAGGACGCTGGGGATGAGCGGTGTGTGGACGTGGAGTGTTGTTGTATTGATGGAGGAGTGTGTGTGTGTGTGTGTGTGTGTGTGTTTCTCTAGGGGGCTTGGGGAGGTGGTCTGCTAATGTCCAGGAAGCATCGCCACAAGCTCAGCGGGGTCGAGAGGTACGCACACACGCACGCACACGCGCACAGACAAACAGTCAAGTTATACACATACATATACATTATACAAGGAGTACACACACTTTTGTATGGATCCAGAGGCCTCCGTCTGAAGTAAGTCTGTTTTCTTGCTCCGCAGGGCCAACTCTGTCACTTGGAACCCTCACAAGATGATGGGCGTGCCTCTGCAGTGTTCTGCTATCCTGGTCAGAGAGAAGGTACTGGCACACACACACACACACACACACACACACACACACACACTGACTCACACTCTCTGTTTCCACAAACACACACACACACACAAACACACACACACAGAAGATTACACACATTCCCCTCCTCTTTTTCAGCGTCTGCTTCAGTGTGTTGTGTGTGTTTGTGTTACAGGGTATCCTGGCTGGCTGTAACTCCATGTGTGCAGGCTACCTGTTCCAGCCGGACAAGCAGTACGACGTGACCTACGACACGGGCGACAAAGCCATCCAGTGTGGCCGACACGTCGACATCTTCAAGTTCTGGCTTATGTGGAAGGCCAAGGTGAAACTGACACACACACACACACACACACACAAACAAACCCACTCACACACATACAAAATATACCATACCATATACCATACACCAAAGATGAGAGGAATGCATGTTAATATTAGCCTTCGTGAACAAGGAGCTATGCTTTCGGGGGCTCTGCAGGGCACCATAGGATTTGAGCAGCACATCGACAGGTGCTTGGGGCTGTCTGAGTATCTCTACAACAAGATAAAGGACAGAGAGGGATACGAGATGGTGTTCCAGGGAGAGGTGAGCGTCATCCTGTTTACTGCCTTTCATTCTTTCTGTCTTTCTTAATTTCTTTCTTTCTTTCTTTTTTTCTTTCTTTCTTTCTTTCTTTCTTTCTTTCTTTCTTTCTTTCTTTCTTTCTCTCTTTCATTTAAAAATTTTCTGTCTGTCTGTCTTTCTTTCTTTCTTTCTTTCTTTCTTCCACAGTAAATGTCAGTATTAACGTATTAACAGTACATCTATAAATCAGTCCGCGGTAATCTGTTGTGTCCCCCCAGCCCCAGCACACCAACGTGTGTTTCTGGTACATCCCCCCCAGCCTGAGAGCCATGCCTCCCAGTGAGGAGAGACGGGAGAGACTCCATAGAGTAAGTCGGCACGCACAGCGCAGGCCAAGGACCGCTTTGACCGTTTTTATCATGTTCCGTGTGACGTTGTTGATTATGTCAAAGAACTTTTAGAATGGCATCTTGTTTCTCTTAGCCTTATGAAACCAGTTGGTCAGTGTTGAACCCCGGTTTACAATGTGATCTGAACATTTCACAACTTCAGGTGGCCCCGAAGATCAAGGCCATGATGATGGAGTCCGGCACCACCATGGTGGGCTACCAGCCCCAGGGTCAGAAGGTCAACTTCTTCCGCATGGTCATCTCCAACCCGGCGGCCACCATGTCCGACATCGACTTCCTGATCGACGAGATCGAGAGGCTGGGTCACGACTTGTAGGCCCACTGCCCAAACCCTGACGCTGGCTCACCAACGGCCCCCAATGGTCCCCTCTACAAACAGGAAGAGTCCACCCTAGTCTGACATCCTGGGACCGCCCCCCCGGGCCTCTGTGTCACTAACATGTCACTAGATGTGTGTATGTGTGTGTTGTAGCGTCCTGTGACTTGCTGGTCTGTCCTCTTAGTCTTTTAACAGTAGTCTGTGAACATTGTGAAAAGGGACACACTTTGCAGGGAGGAGTGTGTATGCGTGTGTTTTGTGTACTAATACTCAGACCAACGGAAAACACAAGGGATGAAAGGATGCGTCATGCAGTGTTCCTACTACACAGTCTTTACTGGTTTAATCGTATCATTCATGGATGACAGTTATTGGTGCTCAGTGTAAAGATGTAGATCGACAGCACCGCCATTTTCCACGAAACTCATGCCATGACTCCTAGCGTGTGCTACAATGAGAGTAAAGAGAGCAGTGTGTGTGTGTGTGTGTGTGTGTGTGTGTGTGTGTGTGTGCGTGCGTGTGTGCAGTGTGAGCTGTGATCAGTGATCATTTTCCTCCTTAGGAGTAGAGATTGGGACTGTCTGAGGGTAAACTGATCCTCGATCTCTTCTTAATGGCAACTTGAAGCTGGAACGCTGGCTCGTGACACAAACATGTGATAGGTGTTTACAATGATAATCAAATACTAATGTTGATGTAAATGGCTATATATATATTCATAGGTATAAAAAAAGATTAAGATTTATTTATTACCGCCGTTTTCAAAGTGAGGTACTGTATCTTATCGTATTTGTCTTGATTGATTTTGCATAAATAATATATGTTTATAAATGTAATCTACGTAAACTTAATGTAAGTTATGTGTCAGCCAAAGACAGAGAATTGGGAGCTCTAAACAACCAGCTCCTTTTCCACTAGCAGACCATAGGTGTGTGTGTGTGTGTGTGTGTGTGTGTGTGTGTGTGGGATGCTGTTTCTTGGAACAAAAACCTCAATGCAATTTATAAGATGTATTGGTTCCGTGATTGTCTGAGAGTCTCTCTGACTGAACGTTTGAAAGGACTGATTGACCGCTCTGATGAGATTATAGTCTGTGATGGATAAAATGGCCAACCCAGGCTATACTGTGAAAAGCACAAGGAAGCAAAGGGTGTCTGGTTGTGGAAACAAACTCTCCTCTACAGACCCCCAAAAAGGATGACCCGCTTTGTTGCTTATAGATTTACTGTAATATGTGTATTGACATGATGCATTTATTAATACATATTACATGTACCCTTACTATTTTGCAACTGGATTATCTTGGTATATAACGTTGCCAGTCAATGTTTTTGCACAATTTCCACCTTCATTTCTTCCATTGTGAAAGGTCGTATACTACAAGTAATGTAAGCGTTATGTTGACAATGTATTTATGGTGTCTAGGGACCACACTATTATGTAAACAGCACACTTGCATAAATGATATTTACAATAACGTGTTCTTTGTGACCAACAAACCCTATGTGACCAATGTGGTTTAGAAGAAAACCAGGCGTGTGAGGAGATTTCCTAAAGATGTTGTTCTAGGCACTTTAACACAATCATATACAGTATGTCCTACGAGCTCTGAAAAAAAAGTATATAATAAAGTCTATTAAATTAAAAACAAAAGTCTTTCTTTTGGAATTGCTTGTGCACACAAACACAGGAGTTGATATTGTGTACACACCTCTGCAGTCTACGTAGTCACAGGTTCCATTGTATCAAACACAAACACACACACACACACACACACACACACACGCACACACACACGCACAAACACACTCATCATCATCAAGCTCATCCTATATATAAAGCCTGTCTACTCCTGTTTGATTGGCTACGCTCAGTGTTTCTCCTCCACTCTCTTCTCTTTTTCTCTCTACTTTTCCTCCCCGTCTCCCCCAGTACACACGTCTCCTGTCTTAACCCATCCGAAAGCAGCGATTATTATGTTTGACTTCCCCCTGGTGGCGAAAGTCTGTCTCTGTAACGTGATCGAAGTACACAGTACTGAATGCAACTTAGCAAAAACTGTATCAATTACTCTCGATCTACATGCATAATTCTTTTTTTAAATCGTAATGAGGCTTCTTTTCTAAAATGTAGTATCATCACAGCTCATGATTGATCAAGGTAGTATGGGCTAGATATGCTAATTCATCATACAGGTCATGCATGGTTGCAACAATGCAGCCCTCTGTGTTTTGTTGCTTTCTCCACCCCTACTGGAAAATCCAGCTTGAGGTGGTAGCTAGTTGACCAGTTTGTAGCTAGGTTTTTGACAGCTGGTTGACCAGCTACCCTTAGCTCATACCAGCTTGGTCTAAACTGGATTTTCCAGTAGGGACAATGGGCATTTAGTATTGGCTACTGCACTAGCACACTCAAAGAGGTAGCCCAAATGGGCTGACTTCGTTGATCAACTGCTGCATGCATCCATACAATATTTTGTGAGGGAGGGTGTTATAGGCACGATCAAAAGTTTAATTGATCAATTAAATA
The DNA here is from genome assembly GCA_026901105.3 of Galaxias olidus. NCBI lineage: Eukaryota > Metazoa > Chordata > Actinopteri > Galaxiiformes > Galaxiidae > Galaxias > Galaxias olidus. The sequence goes on along the minus strand of JAPMUY010001684.1, from coordinate 57,831 downwards.
GAGTATTAATGCATGGTCAGGTTATAATATATACTTACATGTTTTCATACGAAGCGCATGTTGGTAATGGTTATTCTAATGGTTAGCTGGTTATTCTAATAATTATTTATATTATTAAACCTGTCTACTAGCTTGCTTGCTACTTCAAATAAAGTAATGTCTACTTTGTTGAATAATCAAACCTATTTCCAACCTTCCATTCATAGAGATGTAGTTGAGAGTCCAGCTACAGTCCCATATGTCTCGTGAGTTGTAAGAACTTAGGCAATCTGGGTTCCGGGCAAAATACAGCACAGAAACAGCGTTGGTCAAGATCATCAATGATCTTTTCTGGGCAGCAGACTCCGGCATCCTAACTCTATTCTTCTCGACCTCTCAGCAGCCTTTGATACCGTCTGTCACAACATCCTCCATGACCGCCTGGATAGTCTGCTGAGCATCACTGGCGATGCCAATGCATGGTTCAGGTCGTATCTATCTGGCAGGTACCATCGGGTGGTTCTAGGAAAGGCCAAGTCCTCACCTGCACCAGTCTGCGATGGTGTACCGCAGGGCTCGGTCCTGGGGCCTATCCTGTCTATCTACATGCTTTCCCTGGGAAAAGTCATTCGAAGACATGGACTCAATTTCCACTGCTATGCAGATGACACCCAGCTTACATACCAAGCCCAACACAAACCCTCCTACTTCCTCTCTCACAAACTGCCCACTTGACATAAAATCCTAGATGTCCCAACATTTTCTAAAGCTTAATAGTAGCCAGACTGAGCTGATGATTTTGGCTACTCAGGCTCTGCTAAAAAAAAGGTTGGTGATGTTGTCCTCACAATTGACAGCTCCTCTATCTGCTCCTCTGCCAACGTCAGAAATTTTGATGTGGTCTTGGATTCCACCCTCTCCATGGAACCTCACATAAAAGCTGTTACCAAGTCTGCCTTCTTCCATCTGAGAAACATCTCCAGGCTCAGACCACTAATAACGAATGCAGTTACTGAAACATTAATTCACGTTTATAGTCACCGCAGGCCTGGATAATTGCAATGGTGTCCTATTCAGGGTGTCAAATAAGGCCCTGGATGGACTCCAGTGTGTACAGAATTCAGCTGCAAGGACTCTAACTGTCTCTGTCTCATGTTTATTTCATTTCAAATGTTATCTTGTATATATTTGTATATATTGCATTTGCTTCTATATTCTATGCCATATATGGTGACCTTGGGTGTCTAGAAAGGCGCCTATAAATTAAATAATAATAAAAATAATCATAATAATAATCAGAATAATGATAAGGTTGGAATCTTAAGGCCATATTGGCCAGTGGGCAAAACTGAGGAATGCAATTAATTAGGTCGATAGTTTTACTCCTGTTTAACCCAGTTTATTCATCCGCATTTAATACTTATATTTAGATAATAATAAAAGTGTGAATATTGAAGTGTTTGTGGTGCTGTGCCGTCTTTAAGTTAAATTACTGACGCATCCCAGCTACTTCGAAACACCTCAGCGTTCAAGCATCAGGAAACCTGTTTCCTGCCACGTAACAGCGCAAGCGCATAGTTCAGCTGGCTAGTTGGCGACGTGTACCCGGTAAAGCTTGCTAGCTAGACAAATATACTGTTGCAGGTGGACTATTTGTTATAAAAGCATTAAACTTCCAGACCAGCGCTGTCATGGGAGGATCACAGAGTGTGGAGATACCAGGTGGAGGCTCCGAAGGATACCATGTGCTTCGGGTGTGTTCTAAGGTTTAATAATACTACATAGCTAACTTAAGCTAACTAGCTTTGTCATCACAGTAAGTACCATTGCGTTCCGTTGCAAGCTAGCTGCTTTAGCTAGCTTCATCTCATCTGCCATCTGAAGGGCGCTCCCCGATCTATTAGCAGGATTCCCTGCTGCCTTGTCAGCAGGCCTGTGTCGGTGATAAAATGTGTGGCCCTCTTTAATGTCTGGGTGACTGATACAATCACTCTTCTACCTGTACCCTATCGCTAGATTACGCATCACAATCTAGTTTACGCGATAACGGGAAGACGAATTAACGCTACCTTTAATTTTGCAGATGTCAGTTGAAATGCTAATGCTAGTTCTACTAGCGTTTTCTAGCTAAATTGGTTAAATGTATGTTATTTGACGTTAGGTTAGGTTAGCCTAGCCTAGCTGTCACTTGGGCTAACTTTGGTTGCACACAACTAAACAACTAGCTCATTGACGTCCATATTACAAACTAGTTCATAACAAGCAATTCTAGCCAGCCAAGCAATATTGTCACTTGCAAGCTAATAATATAATAGTGTCGAATTGAATCGTACAATTATTGTGTTGTCAAATTTGGGCGTGGACATTGTAATTTACGGGGCGTAACTTTATCCCAATGATCAATGCTGGTACGTTATGAGAGCCAACGTGTTATAATTACATAGTTTATTTTAATACGATTTTTTTACAGTAACCACTTACCCACCTCATTGCTATTTGCGGTTGCTAACGGATCTTTCCCCCATAGGTTCAGGAAAACTCTCCTGGACATCGCGCAGGACTGGAGCCTTTCTTTGACTTCATTGTCTCCATCAATAACACCAGACTGGTAAGGACAGTGTTGTAGTTTGATGAATGAAGGAAAGCAATATCTGTCAGGAAGGTTGTTAAACATAATCTGACCGATCCTTCAATTCAAATCTACAGCATAATCTCTCCTCTCTCCTAGAATAAAGATAATGACACCCTAAAGGACTTGCTGAAGGCCAGTGTGGAGAAGCCTGTCAGAATGCTGGTCTACTCCTCTAAGACCCTGGAGCTCAGGGAGTCCACTGTCACCCCTAGCAACCTGTGGGGGGGCCAGGGCCTACTTGGGGTTTCCATTCGCTTCTGCAGTTTTGAAGGGGCCAACGAGAATGTCTGGCATGTGCTGGTTCGTGGCTGATGACATTTTTCTGATAACATGTTATGTCTTTTTAAAGTGGTCTTAACCAACTGGACCAACAGTAAAGAGTCGTTTTCCTCCCGTCTTGTGCAGGAAGTGGAGCCTAACTCCCCTGCAGCCCTGGCTGGCTTGCGGCCGCACACCGATTACATCATAGGAGCAGACACCGTCATGAACGAGGTAGCCATTTGGGACATTCTATTCTGGCGAAGCAACATTTTTATGTTAGCTGCCTCACTTAAAGTCTTTCTCACTTTACCTTTCTCCCTTTCCCTCAGTCAGAGGACCTGTTCTCTCTCATAGAGACCCATGAAGGAAAAGGCCTGAAGCTGTACGTGTACAACACGGACACTGACAACTGTCGAGAGGTGGTCATCACACCTAACGGTGCCTGGGGCGGGGAGGGCAGGTATGGATACGCATACTGTACGAAACAGAACACATATACACACACGCACTTGATGTCTGATGAGCAAACGTCTTTTATCCCCCCTTTCCTAGCCTGGGGTGTGGGATCGGGTACGGATACCTGCACAGGATTCCCACCCGGCCATTTGAAGAGGGCAAGAAGATCAGTTTCCCAGGTCCCATTCCCAGTGAGCCACTCAGTCCACTAAAGGATGGCTTTACTGAGGTTAGCTCACTCACAACAGAACCAAACCAGTCTCAATGAACTGTATTTCTGCATTGCATTGGTCTGACACTACGTCAAACTGATAGTAGTTGTCAATACAAATGTAATGCACAGCCTGCACACAAGTATTGTGCTATTACTTTCATTGAGAGGAATCTTCCACTATTTGGCTTAGCATCTTCTTTGTGAATGCAGGAATGTAGCCAGACAGTGAAGAATGAGGTTCTTTACAGTTAATTACATGTTTGAATGAATTTCAACAATGTTTGAATGAACTTGGCCTCCTCTGAACGACCATCACTCCCCCCCTATCTCTCTCTAAGGTCCAACTCTCCGCTGTGACCCCTCCTCCTGCTGTGACCCCTCCTCCTGCTGTGCACACTGGGCTGGATGATTCGTTATCTGGCCTGTCAATCAGCACAGCCCCGCCCACTATGCCCAGTGAGCTGCAGACAGGTATGACCCCCTAGTCCCTCATTGTCTCCACATACCACGCCCTCTCTCGTAGTAATTGAATATTGTTTGGGGTGTCTTTACAGCACAGTGACTCTGCTCTTTAAATGCTCTTCTTTCTTCTTCCCTCTGTCTTTCAGGTCTGCCCACTATTCCACTGCTGCCCACGTCCAGCTCCTCTCTGACTCCTCTCAGCCCCTTGAACCCTGCAGCCTTTAACCCTGCCACCACGCTACCAGGTGGGGGTTACACACACACACACACACACACACACACACACCGTTAGGTCTATCTTCATGGGTCATTGAACATGAAGCACTACCCTTTCGTTTGCGTTGTTAATTTTTACCATCTGAAGGGACGGCCCCGCAGGCTACTTTATAATGTTAACTTACCCCTACCCCCTCCTGTGTTTACATTCCCTCTTCTGCTGCTTCACTAATGTGTTCTGGTGGGTGGGCCGATGTTTGTTTGCCACAGGTCTGATGCCTCTTTCTAGCACCCTGCCCCCACTCCCTAACCTGCCCAACCTCAACATCCCGCTCCCGGACCTCAGTGGGGTGTCGCTAGCAGGCATCAGCGGCCTTCCACCGGGATCAGGTACACCCTTCTACAACTGCACCTTTTGTCGGGGCCAGCCAGAGTGATGCTATTGCAATTTAACACGTGCCTCTCTTCTTTCCCCTTCCATTGGATAGCGTTCCCTCCTCTGACCAGTCTGCCTCCTCTCAACCTGCCCGGTCTGGCCGCCCTGCCCCCTCTGCCCACGGGGCTGTCCTCCCAGCTGCCCCCTCTTCTCTCCCAGGGCGTGCTCCCAGGTTTCCCTCCGTCCGCGGTCACACTGCCTGTGGTCACATCAGCCCCCCCTGAAGCATCCGTTACAGTCACAGAGCCCTCTGTGGTGGATGCAGCCAGCGCTTGCACAGAGCCCTCCGTCCCCACAGACACCACGGAATCACCCGCTGCCACGGAAACCACGACGGGGACCACGTCATAACCCTGGAAGAAAGTTACACTCACAAAACACACAGTGTCTCTCTGTCAGTCTTTTCTTGTGCTTCTCTCTCTTGCTCATATTTATTTTTGCCAAGAGGGACAACAGGCTGTGTGCAGTTGTTATAACGGTCATATTCTCCAGAAAGGGAGATCAAAGGGGATGGCCCTACTGGTAGGTCGGTCCCACAGGGCTCCAGCTCTGCCTCCAGCTATGTGAAGGACTAGTTCCACCATCTAGCCCGGCCTCCCTACCCGTTGGCTATCACGGCTTTGTGGTTGCCTCCTACATGCGCAAACAAAGTAGCACGGAAATCGACTAGGACACGTTTCCAACTGGACTCACCGCTCCAGGTTTTTTTTTATTATGCCTACCTAGTGAGTAGACCCTGACCAAGAGATAATAATTTAGCTCTCCATGTTGTGATTTTGTTGATTTGCTGTTTGATTTTTCCTACATTATGAATGAATCTGCATTATTTTGCACCACGTTTATGTTTTCAAATTATTAGGCATGTTTGTCCCCTTGTACGTCTCTATGCATAATCAGAACTCTAAAAAAAAAACTTCTGCTCCATGTTGGGGATGGGGCTTTAATATGATATGGCAATGTTAGCAGGAATTGAGTTAGAAGTTCCAGAAGCCACTGTATTTACTCTTAGTATTAGGGCATTGTTTGGGCAAGGTAACGGGATGGAATTGGGTGTGATGGTGTCCAGAAGAAGCTAAATAGCCTGTCCCTCCTGGCAGTTAGCATTGGGCGGAAAGCAGGTGGCGCTGTCATGCTGTACAGCCACAAAGTGTCGCTGTAGTACAACTTTCTCAAGACATTCTGTACATTTACAAGTCTAGCAATAAAGCCTATGGAATTTTATACGGTTTTTATTAATTATTTAAATATAATGGCGATGTTACTCATACAAACTAAGACTTTGTCTTGTTGGTTACTGTAAGGCTAATGTACATGATGCACAATTTACTCAGGAATCCGTCTTGGTCTAGCTAAAAGTAGGCTATAGTTATCCTGACCACAATATGGTTCAACTATAAAATTATAATTTAATCTACAGTTTTGTGACTCGAAATAGCAGCGCTAGTGCAGGAAAATTTGCAAATGTGAAGCCGAGGACTTTTCAGTAGTCAAGCCCCGCGTCGGTTGCGTGTCGTTCAAGATTTTACGCACGGAGAGACAACAGGGTTAAGTAGGCCTATAGTTAATGAAAAACTGGGAAAAGGTGCAATGTAATATGGCTGACTGTACGGTAACTCAGGTTCACCAACAGTACTGACATTTATATTTGTAAAAAAGGTGAGGAAATGAGTGGAGAGCAAAGAAACAAAACCAGTTCGTTGGGTTTGGACACAGACTCACGCAGGCCCACAACAGGTAGGTCGATAAAAAGCGGCGCTTAAGTGCACATAAATAAGGCAGGTTTGGAGTACTTGACAAATAGTATAATTGAAATACAAGTATTTTCTTCAAAGTTGCTTTTACTATTAGATTTTTTTCTCGCTGGTTTAGAACGAACGGCTAGCCCTGGGGGGCCCGAGGGAGATAAGGAGATTGCATCACGTGCAGTTACGTTGGTCATGAACGGCTCGCGGAGGGGCACGGTTAATTTGTGCTCTAGCGTTGCAGAGTTGATGCTCGATAATAAACGGTAACTAACAAATCCACAAACGACACCCTTTTTGGCAGCAGCGATCTGTTTACATGACCACATTGTCTGATTGATTGTCTGTCTGTGTATGAGCACCTTAGCCTTCACAGGACCATAGAGATCCAGAGAGCTCAAATCGAGGAATTAAAGCTACTGTGTCCAGCTGGGTATCCTCAATGCTCCACACCTCTCCAGGCTCTCTCTTCTCCATGTCCCTCCCCTAGCTTCCCAGACATCTCTCCTCCATCTTCCCACTTTCCCTCTGCTCTCCCATGGCCCGTCTCCCCCTCTCTTTCCCTCTACCTGCCCTCCCCCCCAGCCTCCTCTCCCAGTGTCTCCTCCCTCAGCTCAGGAAGAGGCAGCCTGTCCTCCAGTGTAAGTCCTCCTTGCCTCCCCCCTCTGGCAGCAACCCCCTATCCTCAGCTCCTCAGTCCTCACAGGCAGCAGGTGAGTAGGGCCCAGTTGCAAGGTCACATCCACACGTGACACGCCGATTCAAGGTCTCACGGCTGTTAGTCATGATGATGTTGCCTGTGTCAGTTATCCCACAGCTTGGAAGAGCAAGGGATGCCCACCATATTTCCCTCCACCGGCCTCAGAAAACTAAGCAGAGGAGCTGGAGCGCGGACTACCGAGCACTTCGGGATGTCGGAAGAGAGAGGTTGGTCTCCTATCCGGCCCTCACATATTGTCCTATCCGGCCCTCACATATGGTCCTATCCGGCCCTCACATATTGTCCTATCCGGCCCTCACATATGGTCCTATCCGGCCCTCACATATGGTCCTATCCGGCCCTCACATATGGTCCTATCCGGCCCTCACATATGGTCCTATCCGGCCCTCACACATGGTCCTATCCGGCCCTCACATATGGTCCTATCCGGCCCTCACATATTGTCCTATCTGGCCCTCACATATTGTCCTATCCGGCCCTCACATATGGTCCTATCCGGCCCTCACATATGGTCGTATCCGGTCCTCACATCACACAGAGTGCGTATGTGTGTAAATGTCCATACCTACCTCACCTCTCTTCCTCTGTAGTCAGGACGGGTGGAAATAAAGACAAGGGGAACATTGTGCCAGGACTTCAGACGGACTCATCCATACAGAAACCCAAACCAAAGGTAAGGGCCAGTCAACGGGACAGAAGGTAGCTACAGCGGGGAGCTCAGCTCAGCGAGCAGGAGGTCCAGACCGTGACCCACATTTGCGTTCACGTCTGCAAACAGAATAGAGGGAAAAGACTGGTGAGAGGTGCCTCATGTGCTCCTCCTCTGAGACGAGTGATCGAAGAGGAGAGAAACGAGGAGGAAGAGGAGGAGGGAGGCAGCACAACGCTTCCTCAAGAAGGGACAGATCCAAACTTCGCCAGGTGCCTTGGTATTTTTTTTGTTCAAATATTAAGTCATGTTCAGACAGATTACTCATGTGTTTTACTGTGTATGCGTGTGTCCTAGAAGGAAACATTGTCTCAAACTGAACGATCCAGTGATGCTAAAGGACAGGAGGGAAGGCAAGGAGGAAAGGAAGAGAGGGAAGGAGAGAAGGAGAGGAACAGTCAGGAACACTGACTCTCCAATGGTTTTTGTCGGAGTGGAACAGGATACGCCCTGTGAGTGTGTGATTAAGACCCAGAAGCTAGTAGGAGGTTTGGTTGTAGCAGGAGGTAGTGTGAGCTTGTGAAATGGCAGTCTATAACAGTACACACAAGTGTTTGTGTGTGTGTGTGTGTGTGCCAGACAAAACAACAAAGCATTGAGTGCCACTGTTGTTTCTCGACATTGCAGCAAGTCGAGATGGCACATACTCCTCTTGCGTCTCAGGTGGCGACAGTAGCCATGGTGACAGATACTTCAAGTGTGAACGCAACCACAGAACTCTCACCACCATTGCAGAAGTCAGGAAGGTGAGCTTAAAGTAACCCATGGGCCTTTCCCTCAAATAAATACTTTTAATTCAGTTATCTTTTGAAAGCACACAAGGTTATTGATTTTTGTGTCCACAGCTTTCCTCCCACTCTTCCCTGTCCGGAGACACAGACACCTCCCACTATTTTCCAGCTCTGGAGGACAGATCGTTTCCAGGAAGTTGCTTGGCGGCAGTGGGACGGGACAGCGAGAGTACTGGGCATGGGTGGAGAGAGGAGAGGAGGAGAAGGAAGGGCACGGGAAAAGGCCCCAGCCGCACCGAGAACGTGCTGGACATTAAAGCACTGGTCCATTCAGAACCCAGGGACAGACCCACTGAGGCCTCTGAACCAAGCTAACACACACACACACACACACGGTTAACATTAAAGGTCATCATGTCACTACTGTGTGTTGTGGTCGGTGAAGGCGACTCATTACTTACGTTGTGTCTTCCATTGAGGATGCTCTCACCATGTCTTCAGACTTCTCTAAGTGCTATCATACAAAGTAGTTGCATTGTAATGGAGACAAAAGAAGTAGGCCACACTCCTGGGGTAGGACTTGTAAGGCAATCTTTATTGCATATGGATGACAGGACCTGGCAGTGGCTCCCAATGAGATTTGACATGTATCTAAGCTCAGAAATGATTCTATTCAGACCCACTTATAAGGTGTCGCCATCTGCATTTGTTTGCTTGTCTGTTCTGTGTACGATGCATTTATACTAGCGTAAGCCCATTTCGTCATGTTTTGTTCCCTTCGGCTAAGAAAACTACGCCTAGTCAATTCTGTGGCTTAACAAAAATGCCTGGCAAGGTCAACTGAACTTTTCAGATCTTGACAGAAGCAGGATCAGATATCACCTTCAGACTTCAAAAACCAACCTGTGTCTTGACACAACCTGCTGCCAGCCACTCAAACCGCTTCCAGTGGAAAACATTACTAGCAATAAGAAATTAATCGTTGCTCTACGCGTGCTCAACGTTTCATATATTGGTAACATTGAACTATGTACAGTATTTATGTCCTGTTCACTTTTATTGTCTCTTCTGGAAGGCGCACGCGTTCACCAAGTATCGGCTTTCATCAACGTCAGCCATGTAAACAAGGCGTAGCTAGGGAATCAGAGATTGTCTGCGGTTAAACAGCTGGGCTAGGCTGCCTGCCATCGGCTACTAAATCTCATGATACCAGTTTTATAAAAGATAAGTACAATGATATGATACAATTGTCCAATTTTGCGCACTAAAGTCAGTCATGCTGCAGGGAGAAGACTGAGCCTGTTCCCCCTCTTTTTTTTATCCAGATACAGTACACATGGATTCTGCTCCTACATGGCCCGTTTAGATTCTAGGACATTTAATAAACAGACTACTGTTTTACATTGACGTGGTGTGGAGACTCTTTTCCCATTGAGCAGCACAGTGGGATCTACAACAGGAGACCCATGCAGGAGCATTTCTCAGCACAGGTTTCAGTATGCAAACTCAAAGCAGACCGTTCGTACGTTGCAAACTAAAAAGCAACATTTATAGCAGCAAAATTAAAAACTACCCTTTCCGGAACACAAATAAGCCGACAGACACCGGGAAGCAAGGGGCGAGATTCATTTAAATTGTAATGCATGGGTGGCGGGAAAGGGTTTGCTCCGGCACACAAAATGTACAATACATTACGTTTCCCCCAGGAGGATGTCCTGTGTCCGAGACTCTGTGACAGAGCGACATTTGGATCCACTCTTCAGGTCACTTTAGTTTTTATTAAGCCGGGCAGATCATTGAGAACGACAGTTGCTTGGGTCACAACGACCTGAAAAAACACAAGTTCTCTCTTCGAACGGAACAACTTAACACTTAACCTGACCTAGCGCTCAGCACCTCGATAGGATCCATCTCTGTAGACCTGAACAGCAAGACGGATTAAGACAGCTTCATAAACCCAGGAATAGGCCTGATTACAAAAACAAAAACAATAGAACATAAACAGGTGAACACCAATTGAAGGATGTGTGTTGCCTCTCTGGTCGGGGGCTGGAACCAATAGTCCAGTCGAGCCCACTTCATGCGCAGCCTCGGATGCCAGACGAACATGGTGTTAATTAGAAGTGCAATAGGGTCCCAGAGCCTTGATCTGGGTGAGTGAGTGGGTGGAGAGGGTCGTCCCATTGGGTCCCACAGGGCTGGAGTAGTACCCGTCCTACCTTGTGGCTCGGCCTGAGGCAGGACCACAGGACCAGGGCAATGATGAGGAAGGGGTTCAATGGGTTTGTTGTGGTGAAGTCAAGACTCCGTGCTGTAAGGTGGTGAGTCCTAGATCTTAGTTTTCCTGTCAAACGTGACATTCCACCCTCTCGAACACGCGCCTGGGGAGGAATTGGAGGTGCACCATCTAGCCAATCGGGGACGCGGGTGAAGACCGCAGATGCCTACGTCAGACTTCAAACGGATGCTAATAATAGCAGGTGTGTGGAGGTGTCAGCGGAACAGAGCTGCTGCTGCCGGGAGCTGTAGTTTAGCTAGGCTGTAAATGTCTTTGAGGGGGATGGGGAGGTTTAGCCTACGAAACTACAAAACCACATCCATTATCTCCTGTTTACCGTTTCCTTCCCCGCCAACAGGAGCCCAGTGTAGCGCAAGCGAGCCGCAATGGCCTTCCTCCTGTGTGCCTCTCCTCTTTTCTTCACTTCGTCAAGTCTCCCCCACCCACTCTTAAACCCAGTCACATTTAAGGGCACAATCGCTGTGCAACATTTGCAGGAGTAGCCCGCGCTACCCTCCTCTTCCTCCCGTTCGCGACGTAACAATACATTTTCAATCTCATTCTCTACAACCAATTCATGCTCATCCAATGTAGAGCTCCTTAGACAATAAGAGCACCCCCCTCCCCTTCCCTTCCCTTCCCTTCCCTTCCCTTCCCTTCCCCATCCTACACTTGGAACGGTCCAGCCTTGGGATTGGCCGAGGGAGCGCGTTGTAGAGCCCCGCCCTCAGTAGGCGGAGAGGGAGGAGGAGGCGGGCTGCAGGGAGCCGGAGGAGTTGGACCGTCTCATGTGGGGGAGGAGGTAGGCGTCGGCCCCCAGCTGGTGGACGTCGAAGCGGTCCTCCTTGCGGTAGGCCAGGCAGCGCCGGATAAACGCCTAGAGGTCAGGGGGTCAAAACCAACACCTTTTAAAACGTGAGCCCACTGTCAGCTAGGTACCGTGTGTGTGTGTGTGTGTGTGTGTGTGTGTGTGTGCGGGTGTGTGTGTGTGTGTGTTCTCCTGTACCTTGGCCTCGGTGCTGGCCTGGGGCTTGGCGGGGAACTGGACCTCGGTGGCTTTGAGGATGGTGTTCTCCTGGAGGATGTCCTGCTGCGACTGGTTGTGACCAAAGGGCTGGGGAGAGACACAGCGGCACCAGGCTCGTTACATAGCAACCCGGCAGAGACGCCGTCAGAGGGCTCCGTTTCAACGCATGCAGGCCGCGGCCGCTTACTGGAGTCACTTCACAGAACCTGCACGCCTTCCCTCACACTCCTTCAGAAAAAGGACCTGGATGGCTTACCTTGCGTCCGTAGAGGCACTGGAAGAAGATGACCCCCACAGACCAAACATCCACCTTGTTGGAGATCTTAGGAGGCTCCTTCCCCACCACAAAGCACTCCGGCGGCAGGTACCTACGAGGGTCAGAGGTCATTTCAAGAGCGATGGCAGGAGAGCAATCAGCCCCCCCCGTTGGCTTGTGACATTTTAAAAGGTCAAAGGTTGTTCACACCACTGCTTGGCTTAGGGAAGGGGTATCGCAACACTTGTTATGTCACCAACACACCACCAACACCAGAACTAAGGCTACAGGGAACGTATGGGAGAAAAAAAAATGTGTGTGTGTGTGTGCGTGCGTGCGTGCGTGCGTGCGTGCCCGCCCGCCCGTGTGTGTGTGTGTGTCTCACCAGTAGGTGCCAGCCCCCTGGGACGTGAGGTCCATGCCGTCCGCGCCGTAGTTGTCGTCGTCCATGATCTTGGAGAGGCCAAAGTCGGTGATCTTGATCTCTCCACACGCCGTCCCATCCACCAGCAGGATGTTCCCTACGGACCGCTCAGGGTGTGAGAGCCACGGCACAGCAGCCCCCCGCCCCCCCTCACTGTGTCTGTGTCTGTGTGTGTGTGGACCGCTCAGGGTGTGAGAGCCACGGCACAGCAGCCCCCCGCCCCCCCTCCCTGTGTCTGTGTGTGTGTGGGGGACCGCTCAGGGTGTGAGCCACGGCACAGCAGCCCC
>JAPMUY010001684.1:32500-37500 GCA_026901105.3 Galaxias olidus | reverse complement strand
ATATGATAGCTTGCTAGACTGGCCATCAACTGACAGCTGACGTTTGGATTCCAATAATCACGACATCAGTTGAACTTGACATCCATTTTTACTTGGACTAGATAGACATGGCTGAAATATCCTACACTCTCCCGTAAAAAACAGACTCAGAAAGAGCAGCAAATGTCGTTCGTGCATTTCAAAGCTAGCTACCTTCCTTGCTCTTTGCGGTCGCCGTTAAATGTTGTTGAGAAATCGTTGGGGACGAGGAGAGCTGCGACCAAGATGGCGTCGCCTCCAAACTTCCACCACCACTTCCACTGTTACTTTGGACACTCATGAAGCCACTTTACTGTCGAGAGGAGCGCTCGCACACACTACCGTCCATGAAAATCCGAAATTCCAAACTTGCATCCACCATCTTCCACCTGCTACAGGCACACGGTACTCAATTTATTTCGTGCATTTTTGTGCACGAATCCTGTCTTTTGATTTTACTGTCAAATCTGCAGAGTATCTTCTTCATGCATATGCTTCGCTAAAACCAACAGAATGTAACCTTTGCATGATGACCGCGCGTCTGTCAGCATCCAGTTCGCGAGCAGGGCTTTGATTCTGGAAGTGGCTATCGCGAGGCTGCCGCGTACCTAACCCGTGTTAAGGACATGACAATTCTCACAGAGCCACTGATCTAGAATCATTTTACCCCCTCTGAAAGCGGAAATTTTGTACATTGGTAAACATGATGAGCATTGACCTGAGATCAGCCATTATTTGCTTTTTTTTTTTTTATCTAACATCTGATCGACACCCTAAAAATGGCCGAAAGTTTTATCATTGAAATGGGGAATGGTCGTGATTTGCATTTCTAAAATTGAGACTTTGGACAAACGTTTGATATATTACAGACGAACTATTTAAAATCAATTAACCTAAATAGTCTAAATCCAGAACCATCGCATTTGAGAGACTTGTGTCTTTGTGTATCAGGCAGCAATTGAGCAAAGGTGATCAACTGTAGGTAGTTTGGAGGGTTTCTAATTGCCTATAGGGAGGAGGTGGGATGCAGATGTGAAGATGTGGCATGGTCAATATGGAGATCTTTTGTTCCCAATTTGGTGCACTGCATCAAAAACCAGATGCCATGTCACACATAATCTAATGTGGAAGTAGACCGCAGGCAGTTCAGGCAGAATATGCACCAATATGAAGATGTAAACTATTTACTGACTTGTATAGTATGCCCACCCAACTAGACTATTATAACAATGAGCATACATTTCCCCCTCTCAGTGCAGTAGCCTCCCTTTTTCAGTAACCACTGGTGTACATCTGTGTGTAACCCTGGCCCCCCTCCTCCTCCTAAATTCTCTCTCCTTCTCTCTCTCTATCTCGCTATATGGTGGCAAGCAATCAGATAACCTTCCCATGGCAAGGGTAGAAAAGTAATTTCAGATTCGTACTCATCACGGTCGCCCTGCCTTTGAGTGTGTGTGTGTGTGTGTGTGTGTGTGTGTGTGTGCGTGTGAAATAAAAAATTGAGAAAACCCATTCTTTCTGTTGCAGTAGTATGGCATCAGAATACAGTTTCAGGCACAAATAATCATATTGCACCTCATATGCACCTGCTCAGGGTAACCTGATTTTTGGTCAGGAGGTTTCCATGGTAACTGAGCCTTAGACTTTTACATGCAGTCAGGATGGTTGTATAATCAGTCTACATGAGATCAAGTAGGGTATGCTGCCAGACAGCCTACCAGCCAGACAATCACACTCCCACAAACATACATGCACATTAAATTATTTCTAACGTACTGTCAAGTTGCACCAAAAATGTGATAAATGTGACTTGATTGCCTATGGCCGGCCACTGCCAATTGATGCACGTAGCCAGGTCAAACTAAGAGAATGAAATGTTTTGAAAAAGAAGATAAGGGATCCATTTTAAAGCTATACCCGAATAAACTGTTTTTGCAGTCATTACTTACCCAATCCATAATGTCAATAAACAGAAGAATACATATATTACTGAAATGATAATAACATTATATAATAATAATAATAATAATGACAACATTTGCACTCAGGTGTTACATTTATGAATGAATAGCCAGAGATATAGAAATAGAGGGCCTGTACACAAAGTGCACATGCAAAAATACACAATATTTCCACTCTATGCAAAGTTAAGAAAGTTAATTGTGTATACTTATTCGGTCAAGTATTTTTCCTAATATTCCGTTGTATCTGAAAGGGCCTAAATAATAAGCCATTGAATTTGTCTTCTGCTATTTAAAGTTCTTGGGATGAAAAAAAAAATGTTGCTCTTTAGAACAGACCAGTCTCATTACATATAATATAGTACCTAGCACCATCTAGTGGCTGTTTTAGGTTTTGCGATTCAAAATCTTTTAAATTGTCTTATCTCGGTACCCTTCATTTCCATGTTGGCCTGCTGTTGGCAGACCGAGTGGTACAGATTTGGGATCAGATTTTTGTTGTGGTAAACCCTATATCTCACTTCAAAGGCCTCAAAGACTCATCTTAAAACTGACACTGGATCAGCTGAATGCAAGGATTTCGGGACAATCGGGATACTTACTCCGTGTGACATCATCCACATATTGTTGGAGTGCTGTCAGTTCTAGCATCACCGAATTTTTGTTTTCTCGTCGTAAATTAGACTAAATTCTTTCCTTGCTGCAGACAATTGAATTTTAACAGTACAGGTAACTGCATTAATACTTGAAAATATCTGTCTTGATCCTAATACGAAATATATTTTGTTTGCTGACTGCCACACTCCGTTCGCTAGCTAGGATCAGCTCAGCTGCTTGGGCCGCCTATCGTGCCATTTGAAGCCGATGTTTTAAGTCAGTCTGACATTAGTAAACTTTTAGCAGTTTGCAAATAATTAGGTCGTCCGTTAGCAAGCAATTCAATCGGTGTGTAGCTATTCAACAAACAACGAATTTCTCAATTGTTGTAAATATTATGAAGCAAAGACTAACGTTAGCACCCATTAAACCTTCTTAATTACATTGATCGGTCAGTCCATACAATACAAGTGTGCAACATAAGTTAGGCTTTCTTCAGATGTGAGTTATCAAACGCCGTTTATTTTTACGGTCTGATCGACTTGTTGTTCAGTTTCACCCTCAGGGCATTTCAGTTTGGCATAACGGATGATGCATTGACAAATTGTGCAGGAATTTAAACTTAAGCCAATTGATTAGAATGTAACGTTAGTTAAATTCCTATTTTTTGTTGCAATGGCAGTAGTTTTCAATATGCTCCAATGTGGTTTTATTCATAGGGTAAACGTCCCTATTAAGTCCACCAAATCCGCTATTCAGATATTTTTTACTTAAACCGCCCCAATTAATAGGGCTTAATAGGGACGCTTACCCTAGGTACGCCAGCATGTCGGATTGTATGTATTAAACTGCTTTAATAAGGGGGAAAGAGTTTAGAACGGAAAATTGCGTTGTCCCCCCTCCCCATCCATATTCACCAAACAGTAATAGAAAGAGAGCATTGTTAACAAGGGTCTGTGGTTGTGTTCACATGGTACCAATGTGATACGCCTATGGCTATCGTCTATGTTAAAGGCCTAGTATCTACTTATCATCCAAGATAACCTAGTAGGGCACTATGCAATGAAAACGTGAGCCTTACTTTACTGACCAGGCCTACCTCTGAAATCATACAAAACAAAGGACAAGTCAAGATACGTCAGTTCCATGCTTCCTCTGTCTTTTGTTTCGCTCTTCTCTCAGCATGTCTGACAAGAGCGAGCTCAAAGCCGAGCTGGAGAGGAAGAAGCAACGGCTTGCCCAGATCAGAGAAGACAAGAAGAGAAAAGAGGAGGAGAAGAAAAAGAAGGAGGTAAGTAGAAAAGAAAAAGAGAGAGGGATTACCCCTAGCCACTTCTTGAATTGGGCTAAGCCCGCTGTAATGTGCATTGACAATGTGAGCCCCAGTTTGGGTGTACCATCTCCATCTACTCCCCCATCCCTTTCATTGATTCAGAAGCACTAGCCTTTCTGATGACGAGTAAATGGGGAAAGTCAGCAGAGGTTGTTCCCTAATGGCGTGTGTGTGATGCAGGGTGATGGTAAGCGTGGAGGGGAGGGGGGTGGAGGGGCAGCAGCCGCCCACGAAGACTCTGACCTGGAGAAGAAGAGGAGGGAGGCGGAGGCCCTGCTTCAGAGCATGGGGATCACCCCCGATACGCCCAATGGTATGAATGCATGCACACGCACACATACACCCGCCCCGTTGCTGTATATATATATACACACACACACACACACACACACACACACACACACACACACACACACACACACACACACACACACACAAACTATGCTGGCTTGATATGTTGCATGATGTGTTGGCATAACCGTTTTGGTGCATTATTTTGTGTCTGCTCTACTCATCCTCTGTTTTGATCTGGCCTGCCTGTCGGTCGGGGCTCCTCCCCAGCGTCTCGGTGTTCTCCTGTCACTCAGAACACGGCATGGCTTTATTTACTCCTCACCTTGCTTTTGTTTTTCTCTCCTCACTGTTTGTCTGTCCTCTTTTTTTTTTTACTCCTTTGGTGTTGGTTTGCTCTTGGCTGCATGTCCTCCATCTTATATGTGTAATACACACACACACGCACACACACACACACGCGCGCCAACCAATGATACACACCCACCGGCAGCTCAGCCCCTGAGAATTGTAACGGAGGACACGTGTCTGTTCCACTACCTAGTCCCGGCCCCCATGTCTCCTTCCAACAAATCAGTAAACAGCGAGACAGGAAGCCAGGACTCTGGAGACGGGAACACCGGACCAAGGTGTGTGTTTCTGTGTTTGTGTGAGAGATATACATAGAGAGAGAAAGAGAGAGATGGTAACTGAGCGGGCATAAATGCGGGTGATGATGTGTGTGAGCGTCTACCTGCATGACAAGTTTGTACCGTACTGTAATGAACTTCTGACCTGTGTTCTTTCTGTGTGCTCATCCA
>JAPMUY010001684.1:7500-27500 GCA_026901105.3 Galaxias olidus | reverse complement strand
TGAGACATGCTAGACATGCCTTTGCATGTACGCATTTATCAGAACGGAGTACCATCAAGTGTCAGTACGTCTTACAAAACATAACCAATGGCCCACAGAACAAAAACGTGACCCTTCTGAAGTTTAACCACTACAATATTTATTTTTGATTTATTTATGGTAATCTTTGCACTTATTTTAGACATTGCATATACTGTAATGAAAACGTGCTGCTTTCTGCTGAAAGACAAGTACATTCCCAAGCAGCGAGGCGTTTTACTAGACACAATTCCATTTTACTTATTTGCCTTCCAAGTATTGAAAACTAGATGTGTAGTTTTTACTTCTATTCCGTTTCACTTGATTTAGTAACTTTTCATGTGTCCTCCTCACCATGAAGTAAATGTTAAGCTAAGCTCAGAGATTTTTATCGCATTTTCCCATGTAAAAAACCCTCAACATTTTAAATGTTAAGTCCTCAAGATGTCTTTTGACCTGGAGTCCAGTGTTCTATAAAAACATGGCGGCTGTTTATCCCAGTGTTTCTCCTTCTAGATTAAATCAATTGTTTTACTTTTCCCATTGAAATAAGGAAACTGTTAAAGTTTTTAATTAAATCCATATGGATGATTTATTTCAATAAAATACAATACAATACAATAAATGAATGAATTGAAATACATTTAATTTATTAATACCTAGTTCTCTGCTCATGATTCCCATTTATCAATAAAACACTTTTATTGAAAAGATCTGTACATCAGTAAGAGTGATTCTCAGAGACTAAGGCCAACTGTCATTCCAACAGCACCGCAAAGTGGCTCCGGTCACCATGGTGACAGAACATCTTTCCAAAATGTTATGGTCATATTTAGTCAACTTGACCTTCTTACATTGGCCGAACATAATAGCTTTCATTTTGTGCCATGCCTCTGTACAGTAGATCTACAATATGTACAGTTACTTCCTATCTAAGTGCCAATCAGGGAAGCCCTATGCACCGTGATGCCCAATCAAACAGTCCCATCAGAGAGGCTCCTTATCGCGATGCCTTGTGCGTCAGAAAGAAAACGAGAGCATTTCAAACCATTATCAGCTACTCATGGAAAATAGGAGTGCCCAGGGAAGAGAAGACTGGAAGAGCACTGTGTGTGTAACAAGGAACAGAGGGAGGGGGAGGGTGGGTGGGTTTTAGGGGAGGAAGCATGCAGCCACTGGAGATACAGCCCAGGCTGTGTTCTGGTCCCTGGCCTCAGGCTTCCAGCCCCAGGGCTGTTCTACCACTGGACTAGACCCTGGCTAAAGCAGCAGGGCGAAGTCTGACTGCCTGTCTGTGTGTATGTCTGTCTGGTCCATAGGGTGTGTGTTTTAATTAACTGCGCCACAAGTGTGTGTGTGTGTGTGTGTGTGTGTGTGTGTGTGTGTTAAATGAAATCTAACATGGCCCCTAGGTGCGTGCATGCTTGTATAGTATTTCTGGATATGTGTGAGTACAGTACATCTTCCTCAGTGCTTATTCCGAGTGTCTGGCCCCTGGTAGAGAAGAGGGATGAAAGGTAGGTATAACAGGAGACCGGTCTCTAGGGGGTCTCTGGGGCCGGGGCCGGGGTCGGGGCCACCTCTGGCTCCGAGTGGTGGATGGAGACCACTCCGGAGGACTTGAACTTGGGCAGGTGCAGGCCGAACTTGTTCTCCACTCCTGCAAAGGTGGCCGCGGCCAAGCGGTAACCGCCCAAGTGGTCGGCGTTGATGGGAGGAAGCTCCGAGATCCGGGACTTGGGAGAGGGCTCGGACCCAGAGGGGCGACTGTACAGGAGAGAGGGGGGGGGAGGGGGATAAGAGTTAGCCGTTTGGATATCACCTGGGTGTAGACCTCTCATAATCGGATGATAACTTTTAGAAAACACAATAGGTTCAAAATCTGTCCAAAGCTCTATTTAGGAGTAAAGTTGATCTGGTTTCTGCTACTCACTGTCCTCCAAAGTCCACGTAGAACCACCTCTGTAGGAGTTCATAGGTCAACAGGGTGACCCCAAACTGAGGGGACGACCGACAGACGCGAGCTACCGAGAGAGGGGACGGAGTTTAGCAGAGCACAGCAAAAGGGGAATACTGTATCAACATGATTATTCAAATAAAAGGAACTTAGGTTTACTACAAGTCAACCACATGGCAAAACACAGGAATGCCTTTTGTTTGCAATCAGCGACTTCAAATGAAAAGGACTCGTCCTGTTTGCATTGTGACTGCTGTTATTTGCACTTGGGGCAGGAGCCTCTTTAGAGGACACCCACCTCCCGCTCCCTTTAGACGGAAAGACACCCACCTCCCGCTCCCTTTAGACGGAAAGACACCCTACTCCTGCGCCCTTTAGACGGAAAGACACCCACCTCCCACCCCCTTTAGACGCACCCACCTCCCACTTTTAGACAGGAAAGACACACCCACCTCCCCCCCCTTTTAGACAGACACCCACCTCCCACCCCCTTTAGACAGAAAGACACCCTCCCACCCCCTCCACACACCCCTTTAGACAGAAAGACACCCACCTCCACACACCCCTTTAGACAGAAAGACACCCACCTCCCACCCCTTTAGACAGAAAGACACCCACCTCCCACAGAAAGACCCTTTAGACAGAAAGACACCCACCTCCCCCCCTTTAGACAGAAAGACACCCACCTCAGAAAGACACCCACCTCCCACCCCCTTTAGACAGAAAGACACCCACCTCCCACCCCCTTTAGACAGAAAGACACACACCTCCCACCCCCTTTAGACAGAAAGACAAGACACCCACCTCCCACCCCTTTAGACAGAAAGACACCCACCTCCCACCCCCTTTAGACAGAAAGACACCCACCTCCCACCCCCTTTAGACAGAAAGACACCCACCTCCCACCCCCTTTAGACAGAAAGACACCCACCTCCCACCCCTTTAGACAGAAAGACACCCACCTCCCACCCCCACTCCCTTTAGACAGAAAGACACCCACCTCCCACCCCCTTTAGACAGAAAGACACCCACCTCCCACAGAAAGACACCCTTTAGACACCCACCTCCCACTCCCTTTAGACAAAAGACACCCACCTCCCACTTTTAGACAGAAAGACACCCACCTCCCACCCCTTTAGACAGAAAGACACCCACCTCCCACCCCCACTTTTAGACAGAAAGACACCCACCTCCCACCCCCTTTAGACAGAAAGACACCCACCTCCCACTCCCTTTAGACAGAAAGACACCCACCTCCCTTTTTAGACAGAAAGACACCCACCTCCCACCCCTTTAGACAGAAAGACCCCAGAAAGACACCCACCTCCCACCCCTTTAGACAGAAAGACACCCACCTCCCACTCCCTTTAGACTGAAAGACTCCCACGCCCTTTAGACAGAAAGACACCCACCTCCCACTCCCTTTAGACAGAAAGACACCCACCTCCCGCTCCCTTTAGACAGAAAGACACCCACTCCCTTTAGACAGAAAGACACCCACCTCCCACCCCCTTTAGACAGAAAGACACCCACCTCCTGCTTTTAGACAGAAAGACACCCACCTCCCACCCCCTTTAGACAGAAAGACACCCACCTCCTGCTCCCTTTAGACAGAAAGACACCCACTCCCTTTAGACAGAAAGACACCCACCTCCCACTCCCTTTAGACTGAAAGACTCCCGCGCCCTTTAGACAGAAAGACACCCACCTCCCACTCCCTTTAGACAGAAAGACACCCACCTCCCGCGCCCTTTAGACAGAAAGACACCCACCTCCCGCCCCCTTTAGACAGAAAGACACCCACCTCCCACCCCTTTAGCCCTTTTAGACAGAAAGACACCCACCTCCCCCACCCCCTTTAGACAGAAAGACACCCACCTCCCCCCCTTTAGACTCCCTTTAGACAGAAAGACACCCACCTCCCACCCCCTTTAGACAGAAAGACACCCACCTCCCACCCCCTTTAGACAGAAAGACACACACCTCCCGCCCCCTTTAGACCACCCACCTTTAGACAGAAAGACACCCACCTCCCGCCCCTTTAGACAGAAAGACACCCACCTCCCACCCCCAGAAAGACACCCACCTTAGACAGAAAGACACCCACCTCCCACCCCCTTTAGACAGAAAGACACACACTCCCTTTAGACAGAAAGACACCCACCTCCCGCGCCCTTCCACAGAGCCTTGAAGCCCTCCTCCTTCATGATCTTCCTGAAGCAGTCGATGACCCCTGTGTAGCTGGTCTGTCCTGCCCTGGCCGCCACCTGCAGGCGCGTCTTGATGACGTCAGCCGGCGTCACCAGCGAGGCCGCCGGGATACCTGGGAAACGGGAGTCGGAGAGCGTGGTCACGCGGGGCTAACCCTACAAACGGGACCTGGGCTAAACGTGGTGTTTCAGAGGCTTCACTGACACACACACACACCACGTGCAGTGCCGTCCCACTCTGACAGGGGGCGCTGTGCTACCTGCGATGGCGCCGGCTGTCAGGAGCTGCAGGGGACCCAGCCTGCCGTTCTCGTCCGCAAACTCTGCCTTGGTGTGGGCGTACACCGGGAAGTAGATGGCCGAGAAGGGGATGTCTCGGAGGAAGCACGCTTTTGCACCCTGAACACACACACACACACACACGTGTACACACACACACACCTTAGTGTATATCCTCAGACCTGAACAATGATCTAAACCCCATGCCCACAGGTAAGGCGAGGGCAAAGGGCAGCCGTGCTCACCTTGTAGAGCCCGAAGAAGCCCAGGTCCCTGACCACGCTGAGCGCACTGACTCGGGGCCCCGTAGTGATCTCCCCCGCCACCTGCAGGCGGATCTTCACGATCTCCAGAGGGTTGGTGAAGATCACCTGGGATCCTCCCGCCTGGGGGGAGAGGGGGGAGGGGAGAGGGGGGGGGGAGCAGGAGGCCGTCAGTGCACTGACTAAAGCCTTGTATGGATATAGGTGTCATATTTTCAGCCAGGTGGTGTCGTTCAGATCAAACGTTTCAGACGGGGAGGGGTTCGGACTTACACACGCTCCGGCCAGCACCTCGGCAAACACGGGAATGGTGTTGTCTTTGGTGGTGAACTTGTCTCGGATCAGGTCGTTCACCTACGGGACACGGAAGACACAGTCATTAACCACGGATGCCCTGTGGCTGGCTTACTGGGTAGAGCATGGGTGGTAATGGCGGTCGGCGCGGCGTACCGTCAGCTTGATGGCCTTCTCTGGGGCGACGCCTATCAGCTGAGGAACCAGACCTGCAGGGCATCGTGGGTGATTGAGTCCAACAGGAATGTAATACGACACGACAGGCAAAACTCATGTCACTAGGACTACATGTTCTGAGAAGGCACCGAAAAGAGGAGGCAGAGACAAGATGGAGGAGGGGAGAGGAACCCGGGGGGGGGGGGGGGGGGGTTCCTAAAAACAAAACAAAAAAAGGGGGGAGAGCGTGTGAAAAGAGAAGCATGGGGAGGGAGGACAAAAACAACAGGAGTGAAACAATAAACAACAAAGAAAGGGGTTGAATGGACGACAGGAACGACCGCGGCGCAGTGCAACGCAACACCACCAGGCGGCAGCACTGCTTCCCAGAGGCAAAGAGAAGAAGATGATGAAGATGGATGCTGGAGGACCTCACACCGTTTACAGTCAAATCCAATGTGAATCAAAAAATAAGCCAAGGAATATAGATCTATGTGATGTAGAAACTCAAGAGGACAGGGGAAAAGGAGACCCAGGAGGCGGAGGATGGACGGTGCGGGCGCGGGCGCGGGCGCGGGCGCGGGGCAGAGAGCCAGCCTACCTCGGTAGAAGCCAAACACGCCCTCGTAGCGCAGCACCTTCTTGGCACAGTCGAAGCTGTTCTTGTACATCAGCTCGCCGACAAAGGAGCTGGTGGACCTCTGGTTCTGCATGCGGGTCTTCACCAAGTCGATGGGGTACACCGCTGTCGCTCCCGTGGCTGCACACACACACACACACACACAGACACGCACACGCACACGCAGACGCAGACGCAGACACACAGACACACAGACACACAGACACACAGACACACAGACACACAGACACGCACACACACACACCAAACGGGTCAGGTATTCGACAAAACGAAAAGAGGCCAGTGTGTAAATAATCTATCCCAGCCCAGAGGGCTCGGGTCTGGGCAGGCAGGCGGTGAGCCCCATGCGTACCTCCAGCGATGGAGCCCAGGGTGAACCTGTAGGCAGACTCTGCAGCCTGGATCCAGATGGGCCGGTCGGTCTCGCCGTGGGCCTGCAGGGCGGAGACACGGCGACAGAGGACTATTACAAAATCATTACATTACAGCTTTTATCCAAAGCGTCATACAATGAAATTGTACAGGGGTTAAGCGCCTTGCTCAAGGGCAGGGTGGCAGTGTTCCCAGGTGGGCTTGAACTCGTGACCTTTTGGTCACCAGGTAGCAGTTCTACCCACTAGGCCACCAGTGATCCTGTCGTCATTACACACAAACTGCCAACACAGAACCTTTGGAACAAGGCACGCACACACACTACCTGTTTCTGTGCTTCTGCCAGATGGTAGGGCAGGGAGCCCTCCTCCAACGGGGCTATCCGCTCTATGTCAGCCAGGTTCAGCCGCCTGAAACACACGAGCCATCATCATCATCATCCTCATCATCATCGTCATCATCATCATCATCTGGAGAGGCAAGGTCAGTGCTCAGCTGTGTGTTTACCCTGATGGAGAGTGCAGGCCTGACAGCTGGTAGAGGATGTCTATCTCCATGGGGGTGATCTGACCAAACTTGTTGGCGGCGTGTGCAAACTCCTCTGTGGGGGACGGGGGGAGGGACAGAAAAGACACAGGCCGCTTCAGGAGGTCAGTCTATCTGTACGGCACACGGATCATTCTGGATGTCCCATACTGACTAGGTCACCTACCCAGTGTGTATACAGCTCACATAGTGGGTGTGCGCGTGTACCTTTGGTGACCAGCGTGTCCTTGCGTGTGCCGGCCAGCGTGCTGTAGATCTTGCGGATCAGCTCCATGTTGTTGAGGAGGGAGTTGAAGGCGTTGAAGTAGGAGAAGCTGACCATGTGAGAGATGCTGCCCCCTGCAGCCTGGGAGGACGGCAAAAACCCTCCAATCAGTAACCGCATTCTTAAAAGCGCAGCGTTTCTCTTCCGTCACATCATTTGTCATATATACTCACTGTAATTACCCCCTTGTACTGTGGCGGACTGTCTCCCCTTGTTTATCAGTGTTTTCACTAATGTGTCGTTATGGTTTCCATTGTTGTTTCTTACCCCACACCCCCTTTGGTATTGTTACTGTGTTGCTGAATTACTTTTATTTTATATCTCATTTTCATTTATATTGTAATTGTAATATATACTGTAAGGTGACCTTGAGCGTCTTGAAAGGCACCCTCAAATTAAATCTACTATTATTATTATTATATAACTGAACCCCACCCCCCTTGTCTCACCGAAACGAGGTTCTCCTCCACAAAGGGCGTGAGCATGTGGTGCCGGATGGTGGCCATGATGTCGCTGAAGTCCATGGCTGAGATGACCCCGCTCTTCCCCTTGTCCTTCTGGGCAAAGGCCTGGCGCGCATGCTCCAACTGCAGCTCCTGCACCGCCCCGACACAGTAATTCAATGGCACGCCCATGGTCACTAATGCTAAAGTTTGTGTGTGTGTGTGTTTGTGTGTGTACCTGCAGGAACTGAGTGAACTCGAGGTAGCTGAGGCGTTTCTTGCGGTCATTGCCGAAGTGCAGGTGGACAAACTCACAGTCCCAGTTGAAGGGGATGTGATGGTGCACTGTGGTCTGGCTGAAGATGTCCCGCACGTTGTCTGGCAAAAGGACAACACAGTCAGTAAACACACACACACACACACGTACGTACACACACACACACACACACACACACACACGTACGTACACACACACACGTACGTGTACGTACACACACACACACACACACACACACACACTTTTATAAAAACTATACATTTACAAGGAACAAAAAAGTGTGTGTGTGTGTGCGTGCAAGAAAGAGAGCGTGTGTGTGTGTGTGTGTGTGAGTAAGAAAGAGCGCATCCATGTGTAAAGGCTTAGTCAGAAACATAATCCACTTAACGACACAATGGCTACCAAATTCTTTCTTCCCAGAACACCGTACAAAACACCTAGGTAACAAACTGTCACCCACGCACACACGAGGGATGCAACGATATCCTATTTTCACTGTACGATTATCCTTTCAAAATACGTAATGATTTGACAATTAATCACGATGTTACAAGTTATTTCTTCTTTCTTAATTAAATTTACTATAAGCCATTGGAGAAAAAAAATATATTGTGCTTTATTATTCCACCATTAACTGGGAACAATATTTTATTTGTCTGCAGACAACTCCTTATGACTTTATATCTAGTACAGGTTATTACACAAGAACCATTTCTCATTTCTCCATGCTCAACAATGGACACCAATACGAGACATCATATTAAGAGATCTTTCCTCCTCTGGCTGACACTCTCATGGCATATATTTTGGGTAGCCAAAGTACTCCGATACAGCGGATTTAAGCGGCTTTTTAGGTAGGCAGGCTAGAGAGCTCACAGTGTATATAATGTAACAGTATTGTAGGCTACCAACAGTGCATGCAAACGAGAATTTCAGTTATGCACTGATATAACGCAAATGATACATTTTTCCACACCAGCTATTTTGCAGAGTTAGGCTACTAGCTATACCATATCCAAGAGACGGCAAGTTTCTTTGATTAGCTGAAACGAAACTGAACTTCTCTCTGTCTTGCTTTGAATGAAACGGTAACAACTCGCTCTATCATGGTTGAAAGAGTTTTATTCAATAGGAATGAAGAACAGATCTCCTCGTCAGTAGACCACTTGACACAGGGGAAAATAGGTGTGATAATCTCCATTGCTTTTTATCGCGATATAGCTCAAAACCGGTTAATCGTTACATCCCTAGCGCACACACACACACACACACACACACACACACACACACACACACACACACACGCACACGCATGCAAACACGCACAAGCAAACACACACACACACACACACACACACACACACACACACACACACACACACACACACACACACACACATACCAAACGAGATGTCTCCCGTCCCAGTCTTGTCGAATAGCTGGAAGGCAACTATGAAGAGGGCGTCAGGTACGCACAGCACGGATTCAAACGCCAGGAACTCCTGGAAGGAGATCAGCCTGGGTGTGTGCGTGTTGGACAGGAGAGCGAGACGGAGCAGAGCAGGGAACAAAAAGGGGAAAGCCTTGTTAGGACACGCAGGACACTCTCAGGACTGACAGACATAGAAACATTCTGCATTCACAAAATACCACACCAACCGCACCAACAATCAAAGGCACGCATTACCCCTCACAACTGACGTTTGGTCATGCATGTAGGCTGTGTGTAGGTGTGTGTGTCCGTGTGTAAGAGACTGAGGACGCGATCTTAATGTCAATGCGTTGCTCTTGGTTGAGGACAGGCTGGAGAGGAGTGGGTGAGTCGGTAATGGAAGGTGGTGGGAGGGCATTACTTTCAGCCCGGAGCTGTGAGTGACAGGGGGGGGGGGGGGGGGGCGAAACCAGAACCCAGTGAGACCCGGCCGTCGCGTGAACGAAGTCCGGCCCGCCCGTCGCGCTCGCGCAACAAACAACAACAAACGCACGCTCAAAAAGACATGCACACAAACACGCAGACACACGAAACATGTTCCAAAAGGATTACGTAAGAGCAAACCCTTTAAAAAAAAAAAACTGCTGTTCTCGCTTTCAGTTTCGGCTTATGACCCACTTGCCCTTAAAAGAAACACATTCTCCCACATGACCCAGCAATCATTAACCTGGTGTACAGTCAAATTGCATGCGTGCGTGTGCGCATGTCTGTGCACTTGCGAGTGCATGGAGGGATGTCTTGGAATATCTTATCTTTAAACAGATATCATAACGACTACTGTTTCGGGTTGGACTCCATAATATCCCAATTAGCCATAAAATATATGATATGAGGTAGTAGGGTGTGTGTGCAAGAGTGAACTAGAGAGCAACACAGGAAAAATGTGTGTATGAGAGACGCGCGCGCGTGTGTGCGTTTGCCCATACCCGTCCTTAGTGGTGTCAGCCACGCCAGCAATGAGCTGGACCGTTTTGGGGTTGTGGTGGATCTGAGTGTGCAGTCCCAGGTACTTCTGCACAAAGTCCCCTGGGGTCATGAACCTCTCTCCATCCTGCACCACGCTGGCATGCTGAGCAGTGGGAGCAGAGACAGCTGTTATGAACATGGGGTCGACACCCTTTTGAGGTGGCAGAAAACGGCTTTACTGTTTTAAACACACAACAACCAAACATAACATGGTTTGTGTGTTTTTGTTAAGTCTTCGTCCTAATATTAATCTCTCTGATTACTTACAGTAGCTCAGAGGTAAGCCCACTCAGCAGAAGTGGTTTAAAATGCTTACATACATACTTAAGAGAATTACGGTAACACAACAAGACCACCCCACCAATTTTTACATCAACAATGAGGGACCATGTCAGAAACGCTAACAGTTCGGCATACAACCCTAAGCTAAGTGCATTACCCAACAATCCGCAAGGTAGTTGAATTCAATGTAAAGAATCTTTTGTAAACAATTCAAAAGTCGCCAACTCCCTGCCATTCACATGCACACACATATCCAGACATTATAAATAAAAGTAAAGACTCACTTGGACTCAGTGATACACTAATTCAGCTATACGTCAAATATTTGGCCAAAGCAAACTAAGTTGGGCTTTAGTTGAACTTCTATCCTAGTATTGTCATTAGCTGACCCAAAACAGTCACACTAATAACAACTGCTGCTAGTCATTCTATAGGTCAGCTTGACCTCTAATCTTTAACCTCACAACAACACTAAATCAGTAAACACGTCAAAATGCATCAGGCCTTGTCAAGACGTTTGCCCACTGTGTATCTGTATGTTGTCAGTGTGTGCTCTCAGATCTGTGCCTGGTGGTCTCCACTGATTGGAATCCCATGGCAGTCAGTGAGTGTCCAAACAAGAAACACAAGTTTTGTGCTTTAAAATGTAACATGTCTGATCCTTATTTCAGTGCTAGGCATGTATTAAAGGCAACACGCAGACATTTTCTTAAATGGAAGATTTCTTAAAATTCCTAACACGGATTGATGGTAGATTTGTTTGACCTTACCTTCTGAAAGATCACCTTCAGCTCGCTGGGGTCCGCACGTTTGGACGATTGCACCTGACACAAAATAAAAAATATAATTATGATTATGTTTGAAAGTTGCAAGTCCTATTCACTGATAATGAGCCAGTAAAACTAGAATACAAGCGGGATAAACACTAGTGTTTCAGGAGATGATGTTTCCTCGACAAAGATAAAGAGGGCATAGCACACAAGCTAATGAATGTTAACTAAGTAACACGGGACACTACATTCACAATAACCCCAATAAGCAACACACTACATATTAACACAATAGAAGCAATGACAACTGGAAAAAATAAATCAAGAATGCAGGAATTATGTTGTGCAGCGCTAATAATGTTAGCCAATCGAAGCTAAATCCAGAAGCTAGGACTGATTCTATTCATCTAATATAGCCACTCGAAGTCTAATGAAGAGGGCACAAACCGTGTGGCAATGACATGTTAACGATCAGCAGAGAAGCAATGAGATAAGTACAAGTTAGAAAGCAGGACAAGGCACACATAGATGTTCTGTTTTGCGGCATCTCCTCCGGTATAAAGCATTATTTGCTAGCTAACGAGGATGGTTAAGCTAGCTAGTCTTCGCGCTAGCATCGGAATTGTGGATGTACATTCAAGGCCAGACAGACCGGGCGTTAGCCCAGTGATGCTGAAGCCTACGAGGACACATTGATCGTCGAAATTAATAGCACCGATGATACTCAACCAAATTAACTTCACATTCTATTCAATACAAAACAGAAAGCATATCGACAACGTTAATCTAGATTTCTGAAACGGTGAGAATAAGATGCCGAAGTCACCTTGACCGCCATGCTGGTTTTTACGTCACGCAGTAGCAGCAGCGAGCCGACGCACTAGCTCACCGTCGCTGATCAAAAAAATAATAAAACACAAGGAAATGTATACAGTCAGTGAAGGAAATGTCAACAGTGTCTGTCTGGAAGCTCCGGTCAGACGTCTTTTCTGTGTTGATTAACCTGTACCTGCCTTCCTTTTTTTGTTCCTCTTCGCGTTCTCCGATTGGCGAGGTTGATGCAAGGACGTGTTTCTCTAGCAAATCTGAGCGACCAGGAGAGGGACTCATGTCATTATGATCAGAGCCATATAGAGAGAGGTGTAGGTCTATAGAGAGGGTCTCTCTATATGGCTCTGATTGGGATGTGCCGCAGCGGAAAAGGAGCCCACTTGGCTTCTTGTTTTATTTTCTATCTAGACTAATGCTAGGTCTTAAACAAACTGACATTAGATATCGCGTATCTTGGTAAGCAGGCATAGCTTGTTTATCTAAATCCAATACAAGTAATTAAACAGACGCTTTGACTTTTTACTGATGATTGCATGCAGATACAAGGATTAACCTACACAATAGAGCATTAAAAAAGGAACACCACTCACTGAAAAGTACCCTACCAAAAGACAGTGGATTGAGTTGGTTGCCAATCGCCATGACTGAATTGTATTTGAATATTGTTGGTGGATAAATCATAAATTCATTGGTGTAATGTGTGTGTGTGTGTGTGTGTGTGTGTGTGTGTGTGTGTGTGTGTGTGTGTGTGTGTGTGTGTGTGTGTGTCCAGATCCCCATAATTTGGTCAGTTTAAATGCGGATGTATATAGTGGATGCATAGTTTTTTCTGTGACTTACAACACACAGCCTTTTACCACTAGTGTGTGTGTGTGTGTGTGTGTGTGTGTGTGTGTGTGTGTGTGTGTGTGTGTGTGTGTGTGTGTGTGTCCAACCCCCGTCATATATTAGGTAAAATAATATGTGGAAATGTGATGCTGTCTGATACAACATGTTTATTTATACATGACAAAAATCAGGCTGGATATATTTTGTCCCCACACAGTAATCTACAATAATAGACCTAATGTAAGGTACTAAAACATCCTATCCTATAGGCATCTCAAAAATAATTTTACTTTTTATGATAGATCAAGATCAATTGCCTTTAAATAAACCAATATTTGCTTGAACTTGGTATTCTATTCATTGAATCGATCTTGTTGTTTGGCTTCCAAAATGTGTTTGCTGTGGCAATTGTTATTTAAAACATTTGCCACATTACACATTACAACCTGTTTACTAAATGGCCATCTCAAACTGTAACAAAATTGTTTAGCTATTAGGCCTAGAGACACTGCTTGGAATTTAAATTACACGGCACACACAAGGTCCAACTCACTTATGTTTGAAAGATTGATGACCAAACTTCAGACAGCTTTATCACTAATTAAAATATAGAAATGTTTTTATATTAGGTTAGTGCAGCCGCACTGTACTAGTAACATTATCACGTGACGTATATAGCAACAACCAATATGGCGGCGCCCTGTGCCGCAAGGTTGGCAACAAAAGCAGGTAAAAACAATTCGAATAGTTCTCAGTCCACAATGCAAACAACTGACTGCATGAAATCAGTTTATCATTGTGAGCTGGTAATGGAGCGTTTGCAAGGATAACATACCGTTTTCACTTGTTTCTAAGCTATTTTAGCTAAAGTTATCGCTAACTTTCGATTGATGCCTGATGATTTAGTTAATACATTTTCCCCACTGTATACTAATACAAATGTCTCAAACGGACACATGCTCTACCTATAGAGTTTAGAAATCGTAGAAAAAGAAAACCGTTTCAATTCAGTTTATGTATCGAACGTATTTCAAGTTTAAAATGTTGTCTCCCCTATTCTGTGTCACCACTCGTCCCGTTCCTGTGTTCCAGGCCTGAGGGGGTTTCTCCACAGGGCCTGTTCAGCAGGCTGTAGCTTCTCCCTGGGGGCAGAACGTCAGCAGCACCGTCGATTCTTCTGGAGGAAGGGGAAGAGCTCTCACAGTGTGGTTCGACCTGCTACCGTCAAGCCAGCCTACCTAGTTCCCAAGGTACTACATTAAAAATGGAACTGCCTTTAGTGTCTCTGAATCATTCACTGATGGGAACCACATAATTGGTTTATGTTTGTTCTACATCAAAATGTATTCTTGAATGCCTAATTAAGTAATGTTTTTGGTAACCATTGGAATTGAACAACAACAACTGCTATGATTGAACAACAGGAATAGACAACTTTCTTATCCCCACCTTCCCCTTTTATCCTCCTGTCTGTAGCACATAGCAAGGCCAAGCTATGTGGGTGTCCGGGTAATCCCAGACTGGCCAGACTACATTGAGATCAAAGACCAGGAGCAGGTCCAGGGCCTGACCAGAGCTTGTCAACTAGCCAGACATGTGCTACTACTGGCCGGACAAAGTCTGAAAGTGAGTTGTGTGTGTGTGTGTGTGTGTGTGTGTGTGTGTGTGTGTGTGTGTGTGTGTGTGTGTGTGTGCGTGTGTGTGTGTGTGTGCGCGTGCGCGTGCGCGTGCGCGTGCGCGTGCGCGGGTGCGTGTGCGTGTGTGTGTGTGTGTGTGAGTGAGTGAGTGAGTCTATACCTGTCTGCCAACCCTCCCTATTTCTCTTTGTCTAATAAAAGTAAACAGTCAAAAAGGGCAGCTTTCATGTCTCATAACCTATCCATAAGGCCAGTACTAATGTCCGAGCAGTTGTATGAACATTTTTAATGAAATTCTTAGAATCTGTCACCTGTGCTGACATGACAGAATGTGGTGAGATGTTAAACTAATGAGATTATCCCTGTCAATGTCACAAGACATTTTTTTAATAAAATGCAGACATTTTCTAAATATTTTTTTCTAAAATAAACAGTTGTTGAGCGCTGGTAACATCCACATCAACATGCCTTCAATAACACTAAAGTATTCCACAACCAGTAGAAATAAGTCTACTGCACATTCTTGATTACAGCCTATTACTTACTGTCGAAATAACCCCTGACCCTAGGTTGGCATGACAACAGAGGAGATCGACTTCATCGTTCACCAGGAGACCATCCGGCACAATGCTTACCCCTCCCCTCTGAGATACGGGGGCTTCCCTAAGTCAGTCTGTACCTCTGTCAACAACGTGGTCTGCCATGGGATACCTGACAGGTAGGACTGGAGGGGAGGGGGCCCTCTCCTTACCTCTGCTCTCCCTTATTCAACGGCCATTAGAAAAGGTGGAAGTTGTTGCGGAAGTCGTGTACTCCACTCTATGCCTGTTGTGTTGTCTTTGCAGTCGGCCGCTCCAAGATGGAGACATCATCAATGTTGACGTGACGGTGAGTTCATTTCGATTCGCCCCACTTCAGCAAGCAAACAGGCGCCATCTGCTAACCACTTTCTTCTTTTTTCTTTTTATACTTGTCAGGTGTATTTGGAGGGTTACCATGGTGACACGTCCGAGACCTTTCTGATTGGCCAGGTGGACGAGGTTGGGCGGAGGCTGGTAGAGGCCGCCAGGCGCTGTCGGGACGAGGCGATCGCCGCCTGCAGGCCAGGAGAACAGCTCTGTGTTATAGGAAACACCATCAGGTACAGACACACACACACACACACACACACACACACACAGACACGCACACACACACGCACACACACACACACACACACACACACACACACACACACACACACAGCAGCACACACACACACACACACAGCAGCACACACACACGCACACACACACACACACACACACGCACACACGCACACACACACACACACACACAGACACACACACACACACACACACACACACACTCACACACACACACACACATCGGCCATGGCATTGGGTCCTACTTCCACGGCCATCCAGAGATCTGGCACCACGGTAAGTGTGTGCCCCTACTTCATCGGCCATGGCATTGGGTCCTACTTCCACGGCCATCCAGAGATCTGGCACCACGGTAAGCTAACACGGCTAACGCTCCACCAGTGCAGTCACAGAGATCTGGCACCACGGTAAGCTAACACGGCTAACGCTCCACCAGTGCAGTCACAGAGATCTGGCACCACGGTAAGCTAACACGGCTAACGCTCCACCAGTGCAGTCACAGAGATCTGGCACCACGGTAAGCTAACACGGCTAACGCTCCACCAGTGCAGTCACAGAGATCTGGCACCACGGTAAGCTAACACGGCTAACGCTCCACCAGTGCAGTCACAGTGTCTCCGTGTCTCAAACCTCTGGCTCCTTTCTCC
This sequence comes from Galaxias olidus, assembly GCA_026901105.3. Lineage (NCBI taxonomy): Eukaryota > Metazoa > Chordata > Actinopteri > Galaxiiformes > Galaxiidae > Galaxias > Galaxias olidus. Next base: position 11,161 of record JAPMUY010001684.1, on the reverse strand, counting down.
CCAGGCAACGACAACAGCATGACCATGGAGGAAGGGATGGCGTTCACCATAGGTTAGTTCCAGCGGCGCGCGCTCCTTGCCCGTGCACGTTCTCATCCGTGTGTTTTATTCCGTAACGTCATGGCTCTGTCCGCAGAACCCATACTCATGGAGGGCTCTGCCGAGTTTAAGATCCTGGGGGACAACTGGACGGCCGTGTCTGCGGACGACCAAAGGTACCGCTCTCCGCAGGCCAGGTGACCCTCTCTTCCTCTAACACCTTAGGGTCTCTGAACACCTGTGGCGTCTGTGCTTGCCTAGGTCAGCCCAGTTTGAACACACGGTGGTCATCACCGCGGACGGGGTGGACATCCTCACCAAGCTGCCCGAGGAGGATAGCCCGTGACCTCGCGAGGAACCCTGGAACCAGGTCTCAGATCAGCGGGACGCTCTGGAATCTCATCCACATTAGAGTGGAGTCAGGCCAGCGTTACATGATCTGAGGTCAGCCATTAAATACCACAGAGACACTTTGGATATGATTGGGAACATGCTGTGCAGGGCATGTCTGACGGAACTAGTTATGTAATGTATCTCAAACAATCACAGTGTCAACAATATAAGTATTTAAATAAAGCTTGAGTCCACTTTGAATGATTTTTATTTGGTTGGCTATTGAATTAAAGCCACTATAGGCAGCTTTTTTTGTATTAACGTATTATCAATACCTTTCTACAGTTTGCACATTGTAATGCCTATAGGAGAATAAAAAAATTGCTGTTTAAATCAGTCCTCTTGAAGTCTCAATATTTATCACTCATTTTGTCTGCCACCGGTTACGATCTCCCGTAGAACTGCGACGAATTGCTTCATGGCACATGGACGTGCGTCACTAACTCAGGAAGAGAATATCATACTTGGAGTATGGTCCTTGATTGTGCTAGTGACCACAAGCGTTCTGCATGTATTCTTTGCGACGGTTAGGCAAAAATATTTACACTAAGCCAACGGTAGCGGTACCCAAAACCATAAACTACCTACAGCCTCTTTAAGTGTTGCTAGGCTGATGGCCTTTGTATACGTTTTTAATGTTGTCCGATGTTCTTGACAACCTTCTAAGATTCTTTTTTTGAAAGGTTACCTCAGTTGTCCTTCACTGATTGACCACTAGGTGTCAGCAAACAACTGTGTTCAACTCATCTGTCATACAGTTCCTGCAGTTCAAACGCAAACTATAACCGCTTCAGCATTGTCCCCTAGACCTACATAAGCATGTTTTAAATCAGATACAGATGTCGCTGTAGTAACCGTCATATATTAGGGGAGGAAGCTGCTTATATTCTGTAGCGCTGTGACAGGTTAACAGTCAAACCTTTTTTGGGGGGGTTTTAACGGGGGCTGCCAGCAGTCTGCCACTGACCAGATTCCTGGCATAGCTGAGTGGCAGCATCTTTCTGTTCTCTCTCTCGCGCTGTTCTCCCCTCGCCCCCGGCTACAGGTGGCTTTGATCAAGGCGAGGCGAGACAGTAAGGGAGACCCGACGGCACATGCACACCTCCTCTCCCATCTGTCCGTCACGTGACCCTGACCCCGCTCAGTGTCTCCGCCTCCGGTCCGGCTGCTAGTCGTTGATGTGTATACTAGGGGGTCTGTGGGAGTTTGACTGGCCGCAGCATTCAATGGAGAGGATATCGAAGTGATCATGTGGCCGCCTACTGAAGACACAAAGATATGTTGCGCTTTTCAGACTTACCTGTGCCGCTTAAAACTATGTGTGTGTGCGTGTGTGTGTGTGTGTGTGTGTGTGCGCGAGCTAGTGAGAGGTAGAGACAGAGAGCGAGCACGCCTGTGGGTGGGACAGGATGTCCAGCACAAATAAAGGTGGCTCCCCTTTTAGCCTCACAGGTGGAGTCCTATGCTATGTCATGATTAGTGATCAGGAAGTGATTCACACATGATGTCGATAGGGTGGAAAGTGGCCCACACTCGATACAATGTCAGAGGAAGAAACGAAAATGTACCACAGCTCTCAAAGATAAGCCTGCCTGAAGGTTCAATAACAGTTCTTTGTTTAACAAATTGTGTCTGACTACAGTAGTTGTGCTTCTGGGCATGAGTTTTGTAATCTTTGCTTCCCTTTCTATGTTACAATGCATGGTATGTTATCTTCTTTGCTTGATATGATATTGGGGTGTGATGTGTGTGTGTGTGTGTGCGTGCGTGCGTGCGTGCGTGCGCGTGTGCGTGAGAGAGGGTGAGTGTTTGTCCTGAAGGAGTTGGAACTTCCTGTAAATCAGTACAGAAGTCGAATAAACAGTTCTTAGTTTACTCCCTGTCGGCATGCTGACACACACACACACACACACACACACACACACCGACCTTCACAAACGGAGTGAAGACATATTTACAGAGGAGGGTTTAGGTTAGTGTTTACAGTAAGTTAATAGCCCCGCAAGGTTAGTTTGGGAGGAACAGGGAAGAGTTGGGATAGGTGAAGGGGAGGTATTTGGGAGGAGTAGGGCGAGGTTCACTGTTCTTCCCCTTCTTTCTACTTGTTGGGGCAGATCCATTCCTCCTATGTTCAGGGTCCCCTCGCTGTTACACACACCTTGTCAGGATTCACCACCCAGCCTGGAAAATATACAGCCCACCATATATACATAGGGTCCATGTGAAAAAACGCATGGCTATGTGCGTGTGGCATTCCAAACACACACACACACACACACACACACACACACACACACACACACACACACACACACACACACACTAGTGTGTGTGTGTGAACACACACACACACACACACACACACACACACACACACACACACACACACACACACACACACACACACACACACACACACACACACGCGCACACGGGGGGGTGTGTGTGTGTGTGCGTGTGTCTTTAGCCGCCAGTGAATTCTCTGGTAGGTGAGTGACTCAGCCCCACAGTCCAGGTGTGTATGTGTCAGTGCTGTGACTACCTGCAGTATGTAGCACTCTCACTGGGCACAGAGCTGTTAGGGCACCACAGGAATCCTTGGTCTCCATGGCGACCTGGGACCTTCTCCAATTGTCGTGGCGACCTGGCATTCCAAACACACACACACACACACACACACACACACACACACACACACTAGTAATTACAGAAAGAAGTGCTCCAACCCAGAACACGACTCTGTCATAGTCAACTGGCTGACCTGGCATAACCTGCGAACAGCTGGGCAGGTAGAGACAGGCATGTCCTAGCTGTCTGAACACACACACACACACACACACACACACACACACACACACACACACACACACACACACACACACACACACACACACGCGCACACGGGGGGGTAGATGACTGCGTGAGTGTTTTTGAAGGGCGTGTCGGGGCTGTTGGCTCTTGTTTGAGACGTTGTTGTAAAGTGTGAGGAGCAGCAGTAGAGTTAGTAAGGCCTGAGGAGAGGGGTGGAGCTGAGCAGTGTGTGTCTGTGTGAGGAGCAGCAGTAGAGTTAGTAAGGCCTGAGGAGAGGGGTGGAGGCTGAGCAGTGTGTGTCTGTGTGAGGAGCAGCAGTAGAGTTGTCTGTCTTTGACACATGACAGGGACGTACAGTTAACCCATAGGAATGCAGGCTCTGTGTGTGTGTGTGTGTGTGTGTGTGTGTGTATCAGGA
>JAPMUY010001684.1:0-2500 GCA_026901105.3 Galaxias olidus | reverse complement strand
GGTCAATTCAGAATGGGACGTCTGTGAATGGAACATAATGACCGTAAATAGATAACGCATAATGACCGTAAATAGATAACGCATAATGTAATCAAGAGCACGTTGGGAACATGTGACAAACGAATCCCCCTCGGAACATCTCATAAGAGCCTCTGCTGTGTTGAAAATGCCCTGCTCCTCTGAACTGCACCCCTGCCTCTTCCCTCCCCTCGTTGCCTGGACCCCCAGACCTGGGAGGACTGGCCCAGGGTGGGCGTGACGTTCAGTGGGGCTCCGTGATTCCTCTGGTGAGCTCTGGAATGACCAGGCCGTCCGTTTAGGAGGAATTACACTGTCCAAACCTTGCCGCAACAACCCACTGTGCCCCAACAGGCTGGGAATGTCAGTGCTGTATTTATTTCCTCTCTCTCTCTCTCTCTCTCTCTCTCTCTCTCTCTCTCTCTCTCTCTCTCTCTCTCTCTCTCTCTCTCTCTCTCTCTCTCTCTCTCTCTCTCTCTCTCTCTCTCTCTCTCTCCACTCTCTTTCTCTCCTTTCTTTTACGACTATGACCTATGCTGCATGCCCTTTAGGCCTCTCAGAGGGCAGCTGTGTACATTTGGGATTTGAAACTCAATGCGTTCTTTCTACCCTTCTTGTCCCCTCGCCCCTGTGTCTTCCTCTCTGCCCCCCCCCCTCCCTCCCCACCCCCCCTGCTCCACCCTGTGGTATCCTCTCTCTCTCTCCTTCCTATCTCCCTCCTATCTGAGACAAAGCGCTGCGTTGTGTGCCAGAGTGCTTGGCTGCGTGCTCTGAGGACAAGCTTTTTGGGGTCAGCGTTCCACTACATGCCCTCAGAGCCATCTTGTGAGGCACTCACTTAAGCCTCTGCAGCCTCTGCTTCTCTCTGCGGCTCTGACTCATCTGGTCGACAACGTGACTCTCCAGAGTCATTACAGAGTAATAGATGTGTGTATGTATGTATGTGCATTCAGCTTTTCACTGCAATGAGCCGCGTTGCCAACACAACTCTGGAGATCCCCACCATTTTATTTGGGTACTACCAGCTCACCCCAAGAGTCCCAGAGTCGTACCTCTCTCTCTCACTCTCTCTTTCTCTCTCTCTCTCTCTCTCTCTCTCTCTCTCTCTCTCTCTCTCTCTCTCTCTCTCTCTCTCTCTCTCTCTCTCTCTCTCTCTCTCTCTCTCTCTCTCTCTCTCTCTCTCTCTCTCTCTCTCTCTCTCTCTCTCTCTCTCTCTCTCTCTCTCTCTCTCTCTCTCTCTCTTTCTCAGTCGCTCTCTCTCTCTCCCTCTCTCTCTCTCTCTCTTTCTCTCTCTCTCTCTCTCTTCCCCCTTCCTCTCTCTCTCTCTGACGTTATCTTATGGCAGCGGGGCTATGCTGCTGAGTGGCTGTCAGTCTCCCTCCCTGGTGCTGAGGGGGTTAACTACAGTAGATGACTGCCCCCCCCCCCCCCCCCCCCCTCTCTCTCTCTCTCTCCTGCTCTGAGGTCCTGAGTCATGCTATTGTCTCTGTCTTTCCCTGGCATCAGAGACATGGGCCCAGGGTGTGTGTGTGTGTGTGTGTGTGTGTGTGTGTGTGTGTGTGTGTGTGTGTGTGTGTGTGTGTGTGTGTGTGTGTGTGTGTGTGTCTGTGTGTGTGTGTGTGTGTGTGTATTTGTGCAGGGACACAGCAATTACACAATTGGAAAGCAATACTGGATTACATTGAGAATGTAATTCAAAACTCATGATAAAAAAACAACAACATTTATTCCAATAGCGTGCATATTAATGATCAGTAGTGAATTTGGAAAAGCCAAGGGCAGCAGTGTTACCCTGGTGCATCTGTTTGTGCTGGTGTTTACACCCATTATAAACCGTCCACACTAACACCAATTCAACAGGTTATAAGCTGAATGCCGTTACAGCTAAAAGCCATGTTTATTTATGGTAATTATTTCGAATTTACCAAAAACATTCAGCGAATTTGTGTGTGTGTGTGTGTGTGTGTGTGTGTGTGTGTGTGTGTGTGTGTGTGTGTGTGTGTGTGTGTGTGTGTGTGTGTGTGTGTGTGTGTGTATGTGTCATTGGTGTGTGTATGCGCCCCTGTCCAAGTGCCTTCGGGAGTGAGTTGCGCTTCAAGGGGGTTGTGGGAGGGGCGATAATCGAGCTTCAAAGTGGGCAATATTCAGTCACCCAGGCAAAGCTTCTCTGACTGACTCCAGAGAGCGGACTACCTGGCGGACCTTGATTAGTAACAAGACTTTTTACATTAGATTTATGTCGGTCAGAATGGAGGTGAGATGGGCTCTACTCGTTTATGCGCAGACGCTAGTGTTTCTCCTGACATCAATGCGACTCTCGGCTTTCAACCTGGACACAGATAATGTCGTGGTAAAGAGCGGAGATCCTGGCAGCCTTTTCGGATTCTCTCTCGCAATGCACCGACAGCTGAAACCCCAGGACAAGAGAATGTAAGCGCCCCATTGCTCAGGTTAATAGAGAATAGTTAATAGATTTGTCAAA
>JAPMUY010001682.1:0-12500 GCA_026901105.3 Galaxias olidus | reverse complement strand
ATAAAATAAACTGTATAGATGTCTGACTTGAATCAAAGTTGTTGTTTTTTTTGGTTACAGAACTCAGTTTCTCTCCTTTGTTTGGTGAGAGACTAGCTGTCTATTTCACTCAAAGTGTATGTTCTACTTAATGACTATTCCTGTGTTCAAAAGACAATTTCCACAACCCCAGTTGGCTCCCGAAACAGCAGACAACCTGATCTGATTGGTCCCGACACCTCCAGGACCCCAGAGGCATCCAAACCAACGCTGACCCCCAAACGCTGACGCCACGTTGGGCCGCTAACGTGCCACGCCATCACTGGTCCTCAACAAAGGTGCTTAAGACAAGGCGCTCGATAAAAAAAGCGAAACCGACACGACCCACATATTAACATTTGATCTGTCCATCCGAAATCGGCAAAGAAAAACAAAAGACTTAGAAGAAGAAGTGAAAAAAAACATGGGTTTGGTACAGCATGGAAAAAGTGAGGGTAAGCCTGTCTCTGTGGCGTAGTCAGGGCTTTGGATCGTGTCTCCAAGGCTCTAATGCGCATCCCTGCCTCCGGGTTTATTTGGGGGCAGACGTTTTAGGTGAAATCCCCCCCCCAGTCTTCTCCCCCCCACAGCCTTTTAAATTAAGCTTCTCTCCATGTTAATAAGCCTACAGCAGATTCTTTTGATTCACAACAACATGTCCTCAGATTTTTCTGGGGCTCTGTGTCGAAAAGGTTTGGAATTCCGTGGGGAAGGGGAAGACAGGGCCACTGGTCCAACCCAGACAAGTGAGAAAAGAACCGGGCCTGGGGGAAGGTGGTGCTACATGAAACCAAGGCTGGGGGAAGGTGGTGCTACATGGAACCGGGACTGGGGGAAGGTGGTGCTACATGGAACCGGGCCTGAAGGAAGGTGGTTCTACCTGGACTGGGGGAAGGTGGTGCTACATGGAACCGGGCTGGGGGAAGGTGGTACTACATGGAACCGGGCTGGGGGAAGGTGGTGCTACATGGAACAGGGACTGGGTGACAATGGTTCTACATGGAACCAAGGCTGGGGGAAGGTGGTGCTACATGGAACCGGGCCTGGGGGAAGGTGGTGCAACATGGAACCAGGGCTGGGGGAAGGTGGTTCTACATGGAACCTGGCCTGAAGGAAGGTGGTTCTACCTGGGCTGGAGGAAGGTGGTGCAACATGGAACCTGGGCTGGGGGACGGTGGTCCTACATGGGTCCAGGGGGGAGGTGGTGCTATCAACGGCTTCGGCAACAGTTGACACACAACAATAAACAACTGTCTCGTCAGCATAAACATGAAAATGTGACTCCATGTAATTGCAGCTTTTTGTTTCCTATCTTTTTCTTTGTCTTGTTTCTCTCGATGTCTGATTCCTCCTCTCTCTCTCTCTCTCTCTCTCTCTCTCTCTCTCTCTCTCTCTCTCTGGTCCACTTGACTTGCTGGCTTCTTGGCTGCTGGGACTTTTCATGAACGCAGCCAATCACAGTTTGTGGGTGACAGCTTGAGTGGGCCTCAAAGGATGCATGTGCATCATGTCCTAGGCTAGTGGGTACATCCGCGTACATGTACAATAAATGCATATGCAGAAGGCCTCTGTGTTCTTCCATGTGTGTGTGTGTGTGTTTGTGTTATGTGGTCAACATCCCAGCCAAAATGGGGTGAAAGGGAGGGAGCCATCACCATTCTGTTTTTCCATTGAGGCAGACCTGTCACAACAGGATTAAATACTTCCCCGGGCCCTTGACACCACAATATGGGCCCTCAGACAACGACCCCCCCTCCCCCCCGTCCCCACCCCCCACCCTCCTCCCCTCCTCCTCACTTTTGCCTTATCCCTGCTTTGTTTATGTAGGGGAGGAAAGGGGATGGTGGGATGAGGAAAGGGGGGGGGGGGGTTTATTGGGCCCCTGTCTCAGGGGCCCCCAGGCACTTAAGAGCTGAGAGCCAGACTGCAGTGATTATTTGGGTGAGGAGATGTGCACGTGTGCACCCCTCCACCACCACACCTCTCCCTCCGATCCCCATCCCCCCCCCCCCCTCTCCCGACCCTCGTCTTTGCAGTTATGAGATCAGTTGCGTCCACCACGCCCTTTATGATCCCAGAGGCCCAGCGCTGGACAGAACGCACTACGACCCCCCACACACTAGGACTCAATGTGGTTATCGATGCTGTGCTGTGGTGATATGGACTTAGAAACACAGTGCGTCTGCCCCTACGACTGTAGATGCGCTGTTGATTTTCGCCATTACTTTTATTATGTTAGGTAAGGCTCAATTGAAGTAAGCGGACCCGATGTGCTGTCTGTGTAACAGTAGACGATAAGTGACACTGATTCATAAAGTCATTCATGCTTCACTTTATATTTTAAAGAGGCATGTCTTCATTTATTATGTTCTATGAACCATAAAAACTGTAAAGCATATAACCGGGGATGAAGGAAGGTGGAGATTTTTTGTCCTCCAACAAGTATATATTTTTATTTTCATATAGGAATGTATACCATGTGGTTCTACATGGAACCGGGGCTGGGTGACAATGGTTCTACATGGAACCGGGACTGGGTGACAATGGTTCTACATGGAACCGAGGCTGGGGGAAGGTGGTGCTACATGGAACCGGGCCTGGGGGAAGGTGGTGCTACATGGAACCGGGACTGGGTGACAATGGTTCTACATGGAACCGGGGCTGGGGGAAGGTGGTGCTACATGGAACCGGGCTGGGGGAAGGTGGTGCTACATGGAACCGGGCTGGGGGAAGGTGGTGCTACATGGCTATATTCAGTTTCTCCATTAAACCTCCCGGCCGAAGTCTACACCTCTCTGGCTTTCATCAAACGCCCGCTCGTACAGCTGTTTAGCATGTTGAATGTTGACTTTGGTGTGTGTGTGTGTGTGTGTGTGTGTGTGTGTGTGTGTCATATGTCTGTGTGTGTGTGTGTGTGTGTGTGTGTGTATGTGTGTCATGTGTCTGTGTGTGTGTGTGTGTGTGTGTGTGTGTGTGTGTGTGTGTCTGTGTGTGTGTCATGTGTGTGTGTCATGTGTCTGTGTGTGTGTGTGTGTGTGTGTGTGTGTGTGTGTGTGTGTGTGCAGGCCTATTAGCTTTACCCTGTAATGAAATAGACCATGGCCATTTGGACTACAGTTCCCACATCTTGTGGTGCCGGTCTGCCAGCCCGAGACAAAGCCACTGTATACACTCAATGTCTCACTGTGGGGAGGCTGTAAACTACAATACCCTGCCTGAAAAGGACGGGATTGAAAAAAGCAGGTTGACCTTTGAACCCTGTGTTGACGCTGAGGGTCAGATAATGCAGGCCGTCGATACTCAAAGAGCCGATCCCCGACATTTTGTGGGAGCAGCGGTTGGGGCGGAGGAATTGGCTTCGTCAGTCGACGCCGTAGTTCAACCGAGGCAGTTCAAGATGTTTAGATGCAGGGTTTATCGTGTGTCATCCAAACCCCACCATGCAAACAGGGTCCCAAAACCAAAGTAAATATTAGTCAGGGGAAAAGCCGTGGGTCTGGCCGCGAGCCGTAAACAGTCGCTGAGTTTTGATTCTGCCGTCCTTGACCCACAACTCTAATCACTGCGTCTTTTGAGCAGTCATGTAAACAGTGGTGTTACTGGCTATAAAGAATAAAGATCCTCGACCAGTACAGGGTTACCTTCACAAAAGAACTAAACCAAAATATAAAAGGGTTATTCTGAACTCAGTCAACCCCCAAAAAGGCATAGAGTTTCAATTCATAGGCCTCACTTCATGTCAGAGGTTTGGCAGAAAAGTTGCAGAATCAGACAAATCCCTACAATAAATGTCAAAAAAAAGTATCATGGTCCGTTGCAAGCTGTCCTAACACCCCCCTTCCCTGTTGCTAGGCAGGTTTCCCTTCACTGTACCAGTAGGCCTCTACCTGCACCAGGCCAGCCCAGAGAACTCCCAGTCCAGCCCAGAGAACCCCCAGTCCAGCCCAGAGAACTCCCAGTCCAGCCCAGAGAACTCCCAGTCCAGCGCAAAGAACCCCTAGGCCAGCCCAGAGAACCCCCAATCCAGCCCACCACCATGTCCCTCAGCAGTCCAGCTCAGAGAACTCCCAGTCCAGCCCAGACAACCCCCAGTCCAGCCCAGACAACCCCCAGGCCAGCCCAGACAACCCCCAGGCCAGCCCAGACAACCCCCAGGCCAGCCCAGACAACCCCCAGGCCAGCCCAGACAACCCCCAGTCCAGCCCAGACACCCCCCATGCCAGCCCAGACAACCCCCAGGCCAGCCCAGACAACCCCCAGGCCAGCCCAGACAACCCCCAGGCCAGCCCAGAGAACCCCCAGTCCAGCCCAGAGAACCCCCAGTCCAGCCCAGAGAACCCCCAGGCCAGCCCAGAGAACCCCCAGGCCAGCCCAGAGAACCCCCAATCCAGCCCAGAGAACCCCAAATCCAGCCCACCACCACGTCCCCCACCAGGCAGTCAGTAGACCTGACGTGGACCTGATTCCAGCGTGGGACAGCCAGACACACAGAAGGTCACGTAGACGCACGGCCGCCCCCTGATGAGCTGAGGACGGAGAGACAGAGCAGGACGGTGGTCCACATGAGTGTCGGGGGGGTGGGTGGGGGGGGTGGGGGGGTGTTTGTATTGGGGGGGTGGGGCGCGCTCTGGCGTTCAATAATTGCGACCACATTTTTTTCCACGCCGCACCCCATCCACACCCCCCCCACCCCCCCAACCCTCATCTGCACCACAAACGGAACGGGGGAATGTCGGACGAAAAACAGAAAGAGAGAGAGAGAGAGAGAGAGAAAGAGAGAGAGAGAGGGAGCGAGGGAGAGAGAGGGAGAAAGGGGGAGAGAGAGAGAGAGAGAGAGAGAGAGAGAGAGCGAGAGAGAGAGAGAAAAACTGAAAGGAAGAGAAGAGTAAGAACCAGTGGGCCAGCGCATTCTACCAGTGCTGCGAGTTCGTCCCTCTGTCCTCTTCTGCCCCCTCTCCATCATCCACTACTGGAAAGAAGGGATGGAGAGACGCGGGGGAGGGGGGGGGGGAAGGGGGGGGTGAATAAAGATGGAGGGGTAGAGATACTTGGGGGAGGAGGTTGTCGCCCGAGATTTTTTAAGACTTTTTCCTAGAACGAGTGTTGGCCAAGCCAGCTGCATTACTCTGGGGTCTGGTGCGCGCACACACACACACACACACACACACACACACACACACACAAAGCTATTCATTCTCCTCCATTTTCCAATTAGCTTTTCATTGCCTCCGTATACAAACTTTATTTACTCGCAAAAAAAAAGCCCGCTTTGCAAATACCGACCCCCCGTCCCCATGTGGATGCAATTGTTTTACTGGGAGTGGAAAGTCTCTCCCAGTGCCACTGAGGGACCGACCAGCCTACAACTCCCATGACCATCAGCAGTTAAAAGGTTCATTCCATCGTGTGGGTTGAGGGTAAACAGAGAGAGATTCCAGTACGACTCGGACCCGATGTCGGGCCTGGCTTGTCGGTTGGGGCTGGATGTCAACGCCGCCGTGATTAAAGGCGAGCCGCGGAACCGGATGCACGTGTGTGTGTGTGTGTGTGTGTGTGTGTGTGTGGACGTTCAGTTGTTGTTTGAAATGGCGTTCGTTCGTTTTCGTTTCGGTACACTTGTTCCCAGCGTAGCACCATTGCGTGCCCTCCCAGGGGGGGCCCTGTGCGGTCATTTCAAACCCCGTGGTGACGAGTCCGTTCCTGGGTCCACGTCCGCTCCGCGCCCCCCACCCCATGCCCTCTTGAAGCGAGTCCGTTCACGCAGCGATGCTCGTTTTGTCTCTCTCTCTCTCTCTCTCTCTCTTTGGCGGTCTCTCTCTTTCTCTCTTGGTCTCCTTTCAGAACCGGTTCAAACGGGCCGGTGTTGATTTGTTTGGCCGCGCTGTCACTATCAATCTGGTACCAATCTGGGTCGCATGGAAGAGGAGGGGAGGGGGCTCTCTCTCCTCCCACGCTTACGTAATCCCCGTTGTCCACCCAGTGATCCCGAGGCCTCGTTATTTTTCCCCTCATTACTAACGACGACTCGTTTCTGTGACGACCGGCCAGAGGAAAGCGCCCGAAATAAACGTGTCCCCCCTCTCAAACGGGTTCCAAATAGAGGTTCCACGTTTGGAGCTAAATGCAGCGACACGCTTAATCTGAAGCCCGTTTTTTTTTTGGGATCAAAAAGGCATCTTTTAAACGGTGCGTGAGGTTGATAGAGAAAACGGCTGACAAAAGAGGTCACGGAGAAACGACTCGCACCTAAGGTCACGGTGGTACGTCTCGCACCTAAGGTCACGGTGGTACGTCTCGCACCTAAGGTCACGGTGGTACGACTCGCACCTACCACAGCCCACGATGTACCAGAACCCCCCCCCCACGCCCCCCTCATCCCAGCCCGGGCCTCTGCACTGTTTGCTGTGGGGTGATGGACGGTGGAGTGGGGCCTCCAGCGAGCGCGGACCACCCCGTTGGATGTTTGGCTGCAGCACACAGCGTCCCCGCTGAGAGCACAAACGGGGCCACAGAGCAACCACTGTCTCCGACACCGTGGGGCCCCTAGCTCATCTCTCGCTGACGCGGGGCATCGACTTCCTGTCGGCGGGGCCTCCCGCCCTCCGCTACGTGATGGTGTGTGTTAGCCTCTGTCGTAAGGAGAGGAACGAGAGAGAGAGAGAGAGAAAGAGAGGGATGTAGGGGAAAGAGCAGGGAGAGAGGGAAGGTGTAAGGTCTCTCTCCTACACCCCCACACCCCCCCCCCCCCCTCCCTCCCATTCCCGGCAGGGTGTCTTAAAAATGCTGAGTCTGCACATTCTTCCTGGTTCCAAGTCTTCACCATGGACATCCTGCAACTCTTAAGTCGGTGTGGGGAAAAAAGAAGGGGAGAAAAGTTCCAGAAGGAATGTGATGGAATGAAGCACTCCAGTGAGATTATGAAAAACTCCATTCAGAGAAGAGAAGAGAAGAGAAGAGAAGAGAAGAGAAGAGAATGATGAGAGAACGTTTACGAAATAGAACAGAGAAACACATTTAGAAACACAGAAAGACCATTGTAGAAAAGAGCACAATGGAATAGAACGATGTTTGAAAGAGCATGATTTAACAGAACACTGATAGAATGTGACGGATATGAACGAGCACAGAATACAATAGAATGGGATTCGCCTCGTAGGTCATCCACGTGGCCGCAGAGCCGACATTCACTCAGCTTGTCAAATCTGAGATGACATGAGGAATGAAACGTTTTTTTGGAAAGGGGGGGGGGGGCAGAGTGACACATCCATCATGTTGAAAGAGTTGCAAGACCGTCCCCGAAACACGCGATTGTCTCACCAGTCTGGTCCAAAACTATTCGAGCGCCGAGCGAAAGCCACAAAGCCTTCATCCCCCCCCCCCCCCCCCCCCCAGGGACCTTCCAAAACCCTGTACCCGTTGCTCCCCGTGTCCAAATTGTGACTTTGGGAAGATGGCCCCCTTTTTGGAGTTACTAGGGCGCTTCCCCCCCCCTTGCCAAAACTATTCCCCCTGCGTCCTTCATTCCTCGGTCTTTGGCCTCAGCCCTCGGCTGCTGGCTCCGTGCTCCGGGAAGGGAATGCGAGCAGAAACGTGGCCGCTGGGTGCTGCACGGTCGGGAAACGTTAGCTGGACGACTTCCCCAAGCAGACGTCCCTTCGAAGGATCGGTTCCTGGGCTGAGATGCTCGGGGAAGCTGTCGTAGGGACACCTGGTCGTTGATTGAGGGGTGTTGCTGGGAAGGCATGCCTATGGGTGTCTTGCTCAAAAATGCATGGTGGGAGTTGTAGGAATGAATGGTATTGGTGTCATCCCCAGGAACCGGAAAGTACCGGAAAGTTTCTCCCTTATTTTTTGGAAACAAATCTCTCTAAATGGTTCTCCAAAATGAACGAATTTGGCACTTTGGTCTTTCGCTTTACTGGCTGGATTCGTTCGTGCCCTCTACCTCTGTCGTTTCACCTCAGAGAGGTCGCCAGGGCCTTAGACGCACTCTGTGGGGTCAGGGTTCAAAGGTCAAAGAAAGTTGGAAGCATTAGCATGACGGTCCGCTGGTTCCCGTGTGCGTTTTTGTGAACTTGGCTGTGTGTGTAAATATACTGTATATATCTTGTACGTGTTTCATGTATTTGTGTGCATCTTTCTCTGTTTTAAAAGTGTCTTTCTGTAGCCGGGTGTGTGTGCGTGTGTTTGTGCGTCTTGGGAGTCCACGTGTGTATGTGTGCGTGTGCATGTGCGTGCGTGTGTGCATGTGTGTATATGTGCACGTGTGCGTGTTTCCTAGACCTGATGACAGCGATTAAGGCCGGTGTTTTGCTTGGCCCCCACAGAGGCTGAGGCACGGCGACCTGGTCCTAATTAACCAGTTGTTTTTAACAAGCCCTCGGTTTTCCAAACTAATGGAGCGCTGTTTAGATTGCCGGGGATAGAATGGATAGTCGTGTGGTTGGGGGTCCTCCTATTTCCCCCGGCCGTCGGGAAGGAATTCGCTGGCCCATGTGCGTCTGGTTATCGCAGATCCTTGGTTAGAGAAAGGACAACTTTTGTTTCAGATTTTTGGAACTTGATGGGTTTATTTCAAGCAGAGGTAAAAAGAAAAATACACACGAGGAAATGTGGGTTTTGAAAAGTAGATGGCCTCTGCTCTTTTTGTGTGTGTGTGTGTGTGTGTGTGTGTGTGTGTGTGTGTGTGTGTGTGTGTGTGTGTGTGCGTGTGTGCATGTGTGCGTCTGCGCACGTGTTGGAATTATCGTTACTGTCCTGTGAATTGTAGTTTTTTTTTAGGTTTTCAATGGCACTGCTCAACGTTGTGTTTATGGAAATGTACTAACAAAAATGCATTGACTGCACCCAACCATCAAATTCATTTTGTACAAAACCAAATGACGGACTTCCACGGAATTCCAAAGCAGTGAGGTGACGGATGGTTGTCCAGAAATATTCAGAATAATGAAAAGTATTTAGGGAGCAGGATGTGCTGTACATAGGACAATGACAGAGTATGCAAACATCATTATTGAGGGAGTTAATAAAAACAATCCCAAATGATACAAAAAAATCTTTGTATAAAATTAAAATTTAGCATGCTGGTACCCATGACAAGTCCAAACATAGGACAGGAGAACCAAAGAGATCGTCCTTCTCCAAACCGGTTATAACTTCCAAAGCCTGGAGAGAGAGAGAGAGAGAGAGAGAGAGAGAGAGAGAGAGAGAGAGAGAGAGAGAGAGAGAGAGAGAGAGAGAGAGAGAGAGAGAGAGAGAGAGGCAGCGGGAGAGAGAGAGAGAGAGAGAGAGAGAGAGAGAGAGAGAGAGAGAGAGAGAGAGAGAGAGAGAGAGAGAGAGAGAGAGAGAGAGAGAGAGAGAGAGAGAGAGAGAGAGAGAGAGAGAGAGAGAGAGAGAGAGAGAGAGAGAGAGAGAGAGAGAGAGAGAGAGAGAGAGAGAGAGAGAGAGAGAGAGAGAGCATAGATCCAAATTGACTGTGCTTTACGATCAGGGTTACTTTCAATGCTCACTTTGGCCCAAAGGCCCTCTGAATCCCCCCCCCCCCCCCACACACACACACACACACACACACCACCATCCACCACCCATCCCGCCCCCCACTCTCAAAAGCCGGTTGCCACGGTAGCGGTGCCGCCAAAAGGATGTGCCATTGTTTCTGCGTTTCTCGCATGGGGCTGCATCCTAACCCTCGATGCAGCCTTAAAGAGAGACTCCTTTCAGGGAATTAGAGTCGGTCGGTTAACTTTAACTGTAGCCTTTTTTTAATGATCAACCATTACTCACTAACACTCACTAACCCACACACACACACACACACTCCTACAGACTGTTAGCCAATAATTAAAAACCGTGACGAGCACAATTCAGCTTTTTCAACAGTTTCCCGTTAATGGGAGGAGCTGGTGAGCACTCCTATAGCCGGCATTCACCACGCTCATGGTCAATCATTTCCAAAGAACATCCCCTACTCTACTGCGGTAATGACGGAGATGAATGAAACAAAGCGCGTGAATGAAGTCACTGAATGAACATAGCGGGCGGTCGTCGTCCCCCCACATCCCACACACCCACACACACACACACACACACACACACACACACACACTCCAGGAAGCAGGGAGGGGAACAATGAGTGGATGTGACACCACCGCCCCGGTCACCAAATGGCCCCGTTGAATCGCCCACCACCACCACCACCACCACCACCGCCGCCACAGCAGGCAGCTGGGATTAGTCAACCCTAACCCTCCTTTTGGTTCACTTCCTGGTGAGAAGATAGCACTGCCCCGGACGGCGCTCGTCGAAAAAAGGGCGGCTTAATGGTTTTGACGCCGGCGCGCTCCCTCTGCCCCTGGCGTCGAAACTCACACCTTCCCCCCTACACACACTCACCCCCTGCATCTCCCACCCCCCTTCTCCTGCTATTTATATGGAGATGAGCAGGGGTCCATCATCATAAGTGATGTCATCAGGAAGTATGTTTTATTGGTCCTCACGTGGTGCCCACACTCCTTATTTGGTGTTCACCTCGATGCAACTTGGAGGTCCGTTGTTCTTGGAAAAATGCATTTGAATGCCAAACAGACTCCGCAGTTTGGGACTTCAGTGAACTCGACATGGAGTGAGAGACACTTTATATTTGTGCAAAGTTGTCCAAACATTAAACCGCCACCTTTTTTTTTCTGTTATATCTTAAAATCATCATCACCATGTAAATCTACGAATGCCTGAACTAAACAGGACTGGCTGCCATACGCTCCAGACAAGAACATGAGTGAAACTGCGACGTGAAAATGGTTTATCTGCGTACCGTCTCGTACTCTACATGCTAGCGTACACAAACACGTGATGAAGAGCTGACAGTGGAGCGAGCCCGCGCCCCTCAAATGTCCGTGCAGCTGTGTCCCTATCTGATTGGACGCCATTGTTACAGAACTCCGTCGGGGTATTTTCCTTTGGAGCCAATGGGACGCCGGGGTGGGGGAGGTCTGGCGAGCTATCGCTAAGTAAACTAATAACGTCTCCGATGATGAATGGCCTGGTCCTCCGGTACCGGACCACCCAGAGGGGCTGGTAGGGGGTGGGGGGGGGGGGGGGGGGGTTTAATCGAGAAAAACTGAGTTCTGGTTCTGTCGGCACGGAGAATGTCAGACGACTGCTGCTCTGGGATCAGCAGGACCAGCGGGGGGTTTAGGTTTTTTTGACAAGCACGGAGTTGGATCTGCGGGCGGGTTTTGGTCGTCTGGGTTTAGAACGGTGATAATCTGCAAGGCTCTCGCCGTGGGGAACACTGACCTTGGCTCGCCCACCGCATTAGTGTTTATGAATCCCCCGTGAGTCTGAGATGTCTGCCTCGTTCACTGGAGCTTTTCAGAGGCAGTAGTTGTTCAAGACAGATATGTCACATAATGTATAATAAGATAACTTTTTAGACAAAATGTAAACGGCTGCCAAAATCTAGTCAGTACATGAGGATGTACGTGGACATAAAGCAGTTCAACGGGTCGTGTTCGGGGCTTGTTCAGGGCATGTTCAGGACATGTTCAGATCATGTTAATGTGCAGGGCACGTTCAGGGCATGCTCAGGGCATGTTCAGGGCATGTTCAGATCATGTTAAGTGCACGTTCAGGGCATGCTCAGGGCATGTTCAGATCATGTTAAGTGCACGTTCAGGGCATGCTCAGGGCATGTTCAGGCCTGTCCCATCATGAAATGATACCACACAATTATGTGTCCAGATACACAGACGCAATCCCCTGTGGAGGACATCTCCTAACAGATATCAGGGGATCCTGTCAGTGCAATGTAAATGTACAATTCAGAACATTCCAGGAAGTAGTCTCTGAACCCCAGACACTCGGTACACAACGGTTCCCTCTGTCGCCTCTCCTGTCAGCTATTACTCAACGCTAACAATGATAGATTGTATGAATGGCCACACTTTCAATAACCACAGAATTACTTATGTGCGGAAATTAAGGTCCGGAAGAAATGACTTGAGCCGACCGCACGTTCGTAACGGGTCTATGGAAAACAAGCTAGGAGACAAGGAAGTGAGTGCGAAAGCGTGGTCGGAACGGCGTTGTCTAGCCGAGAACACTTCAAGCAGATTTTTTATTATTCACTTTTTGTGTGTGTGTGTGTGGTCAATGCTCTATTAGTGGTATAGTAGTAGTATTTATATGCATTGGTATTGCTTGGAAGAAAAAAAAAGTGCCCACTTTTTCAGTTGGCCCACTATGAAACTCTTTTACTTTTAACCTTTTTAGTTAAACGCTTTCAGACTGTGACCTTTCCCAACCTTTGGCCAAGGTAGTGATCCCATGGCTGTGTAACTCCTCCTGCTGTGGCCGTAATGCTCCCTCTAAAGGGTAGAGCCCTTTGGGGTTAGGGGACTTGCCTGTCTCTGAGAAACTCACTCGTGAAACAGCGGCGAACACAGCAGGAACCCCGGGCTCACAATATAGGTCGAGTGTGTGTG
>JAPMUY010001681.1:0-18799 GCA_026901105.3 Galaxias olidus | reverse complement strand
TCTCTCTCTCTCTCTCTCGCTGCTTTGCTACGTTATTTAGCAAGGCAGAGCTATCCGCGCGGCCCCTCCATGTCTCAGGGCCTCGTGTGGACGTGTTTCAGCCGGTGGACGAGCTCCGGAGCCTGGGCGGTTCAGAGGGACCCCGGGCTCTGTTCCAGAGCAGGACACGGCCGGACTGGGCCGGGCCCACAGAGACAGAGGCAGGTAAACAAATTACGGGACGCCTCGTATCAAAGGGGGCCGCCACCGCCGCGCCGCAAACGAGGGAGCCCGGCAGATGTGAGCACAGCTGCCACGTGGAGTGTCAACCTTCCCGCGGCTGTCAGTCTCCATTTGTCGCCGCCCGCGCCGCTAAATCATGTGTTGTCTTAATTCATTTGCCCCGCGCTCGCGGCAGCCGGAGCGTAATGGATTCTAATATCAAACATGATCCCGTTCCAGCGCCGCGATTAGCGCGCGGCTCCACCTATTAACACGTGCGCATTAATGAAGCCTCCCGGGCTGGCAGCCCAGCGGTGGCGGTCGTGGCAGGGAGCGCTCGGTTTCGCTAGCGCCCCGGCTCAGCTGGCACGCCGGGCCGGGGGACGGGGCCTCGGACTGGCAGGCCCCCCCCCCCCCCCACCCTGGGGGGTGAGGTGTTGGAGGGAGTATGGGAGTACATTGATAGTCTGCCTGGCACCGCTCCTCCAGTGGGCTGCTTGGCAGAGGAGGAGCTGTGTGGAGGTGGTGACAGGACGACAGGGAGGGCCCTGTCGCTGCTCATGGAGCCGGTGTTTGAGCGGGAGGCGCTTGGTTCCGAGCTGGGGGTTGTAAGTGGGTCCTGGTGGGGCTCTAGACATGGCCCTGTCCTTCAGGAGCAAGTCCTCCCTGTCCTTTAAGGCAAGTCAGCACTGCTCCTCGTCTCCTTCCGCTCCTCGAGTTCACCTTCACATCCTTCGCCATAGTCGTAGCGGGGATGGGCTAACCTCTCGGATCGGACGAGGAAAGGTTCGGATTCCCCGCGGTTCCGACGGCCGCGTCTCCCCCGGGGAGCGGAACCCGGTGACCAGGCAGCTTGTGCGGTGCCTCTCCCCCCTCTCGTCCGGCTGGCGAGCAGAGGGGAGGAGAAGAGGTAGACAGACGCGGCGCTCCCCTGGTCCCCCGGCCCGCACACAGCTCTCCCCCAGCCTCCCCAGCAGCACAGGGAAACAGACTGCAGCCTTCATTAAGCCGTGAAGCTGTCGAAAAGCTGACAGGTCTGACTCTGGGCATCTGGCGCGAAGCAGCGGGACCCGAACGCGGCTCGGCGGCGGAGGGCTCTCTCGCGGCCCTGTCCCTCGCCTTTTTCTCTTTCTCGTCCTCGTCTCTCTCGCTCCCTTTTGTTTCCCATCAATGGATCGGAGACACGTTATGTGGGCGCGCCCCGTGGAGTTTTATCGTGTTTGGCAACGGAGATACCGCAGTCTTTGAATATTGATCTTAACTCAATAGTAAAGGCACTTTGTTTGTGTGTGTGTGTGTGTGTGTGTGTGTGTGTGTGTGTGTGCTGGTGTGTGCTGGTGTGTGCGTGCGCGCATGGCTGCACGCGCCGTCCGTGAATGAGATGAATTCTGAGTGGAAATGTAATTCTAAAGGCCAGGGTGCTTTATCACCGGCCCAGCGTTGCCTATCCCTCTCCTGGCTGCATCAGGGTAGAATTATGTATGACGAGTGAGCTATGTATACTCACCCCCTCTGGATTCCTCTTCACACACACACACACACACACACACACACACACACACACACACACACACACACACACACACACACACACACACACACACACACACACACACACACACACACACACACACACTGGGGTGGAGAGAAGCATTATACCTAAATGGTCTACTCCATTAATCATACAACGATGAAGGCCATTTCTTTTATATAATTGGCAGGCTGTAGCTCTCTTTGTAGTGTCTTTGTTGCATGTAATCCCAGGCTCTCGATTGCGTACATTTGTACTTCCTCAGATTGTGTGGACCAGTCCTCCAGCTAACCAAGTGGACTTGGAGGGGATGAGGCTGAGATCTTAGAGTGGCGCCAAACTAGTCTTCTTCGTTGCATTTTATGCAGAGAATCAACAATAGGCAGGGCCTTTCCTTTGTAATCCCATAACAACAGAACACACTTTCACAGTTTTGTGTAGCTGGAGAAAATTGTTGGCATGTTTCATAATGTAAACATAAAAACAGATATTGTCCATTTTTTTCGCGACTTATTATATCTCAATGGCCATTTTAGAGACATTTCAGTAAACAGGCCAATTGAAATGTTTCACCTTAAAACAGACAAAAGCCAAAAACACTGCACAACCTCTGTTCTAGTCTAACCATCTTTAAAATCCTCTGCAATTATTTGTTGACCTTCTCCAGATAAAATGGCCTCGTGCATCTAGTACTGGTGGGCCTGCGAAATGAATCCCCTCACCACCGCGGCCCTCCTCCTCTCCCACAAATATCTACGTCCAATCTCTTTTCCTCTTCTCTCTCCGTTGCTCTCCTCGCTGTTTCAATTTGTTTTTATGAAGTGGCGAGGGCTGAGGCGGCTGGCGAGTGTTTCCGCAAGAAAAGCCATCCGAGAGAGAGAGAGAGAGAGAGAGAGAGTCAGAGAGAGGGAGATACAGAGAGAGAGAGCGAGAGAGAGCGAGAGAGTGAGAGTGAGAGAGAGAGAGAGAGAGAGAGAGAGAGAGAGAGAGAGAGAGAGAGAGAGAGAGAGAGAGTCAGAGAGAGGGAGATACAGAGAGAGGGAGATAGAGAGAGAGCGAGAGAGAGCGAGAGAGAGAGAGGGGGAGAGAGTCCATTCCATGGCCACGGGCCAGTGCCATCCCATTAGAGTGTAAATATGTAACTGTTATTAAAGGACGTGTCCCACTGAACGCTTATGTGGCTCCACAAATAGACACGGGGAGAGGGAAGTTCACTGAAGGGGAATGACCCCTCCCCCCTTTAAACACACACACACACACACACACAGATCCGCAAAACACACACACACACACACACACACACACACACACACACACACACACACACACACACACACACAAAACACGCTGGCATACCAACATTCCCCTCCAGGGTACCAAATCTGACGGACCCCCAATCTTTGTCATTCTTTATTTGGAGGTTGACTACACCCCCTTTCCCCCTTCCCAAAGAGTGGCTCTCTAATCGCCGCTAATTAGACTAGACACACCCTCTGATACGAACAACAAGAGAAGAGATGAACGCACAGTGATGTCCTACCGCGTCTATTTTGTTCCACAAAGCCCCCCGGTAGCGGCGTTACGCAGGCGGGCCTGTTATCATCATGCAGGCGGCCTCGGCCCACCACGGAGCGGGGAAGGGTTGGGGGAGTCTGCGTGGCGGAGGGCTTGTTTTGGCTCTTTGATGGTTGGAGAGCGGAGAGGAGCACACTAATATCTACCGAGAAATGACCCCCCCCCTCTCAGTTCCACCCTGCTGTGCCTGCGTCTGAGTCCCACAGCCAGGGGGGGCGTGCTGTGTACCAGAGACAGTCTACCCCCTCCACACACACACCTAGCCTCTCACCCCTTTCTCTTTCAATCCAGATCCCACTTCACCACCCCCCCCCCACCCCCCACCCCCCACCCCCCCCTACAGACACACCGCACACACTCCCTCATTAAAAAACCAACAGCCATTAATGTTAGATGAGGGAGAGGGGGAAAAGAGAGAGCGAGAGAGAGAGGAAGACAGATATAGAGAGAGAGAGTGAGAGAGGAGGAGGAGGGGGGTGTGTTTTTCCCTCCTAAGGAGGCACGACGAATCCTTACAGACAGACAGAGGGATTGGCATGGTGGGGATAGTGAGCAGACATTCCCCCACAGACAGACAGAGAGACACAGACAGACAGACTGAGTGAGGGAGCGCGGGGTGTGTAGAGTGTCTGGGGCTGCGTGGTGGAGGGCACGCACACGGGCGCACCATAAATGAATTCGATCTCAACGACGGGGCGCTTCTTTACGCGGGTGTCAGCACGACCGCAATTATCACGGATTGGGAAAAGTACAAAAATAAGACACCTGCCCACACCTACACGCAAAACACACACACACTCGACTAAACACTAGCACGGTCACACACGGCCGCGCGCACACGTTGAGTTGAGACGCGGGGGCTTTGCCCTCTCTAGATGGAGTGTTGATACTGGGCTACGAGGGCTGAGATTGGTGTGGAGGCCATTTGGAGCAGAGGAGAGAGTCAATAAGGGGATAAGTGATAAGGCTGGGGTTACAATGATAACGCACACAGCTTAGGCCAAGGAGACATTCTCTCTTTCTCTCTCTCTCTCTCTCCATCTGTCTGAATTTCTGTCTGCCTCTGTAGAAAGCGGGATGGCCTGCAATTATCCAAGTATTGCTTTTGGGCCCTGCTCATATAAATGCAACCCTTGATAAATGGCAGTGGTCAATTCCCTCTGGTCAGTGGCTCTTCCGCCGAGACCCTGCACTCAATTCCAATCTGGCTTCTCCGATGTGATAGACAGTTGGGTCCAGGCAATCAATCCCATCAATTTTCGGATTAACCTGGGCTTTGCAGTCTATCAAGAGTTACGTCGGCTGACTCGGACGTCCTCAGCCGGGTGAGCACGCCTCTTTAGCTACGTGTTTTAGACACGTTATAGAGTGCACCCCGTGTAGTCAGCGACGCCATGTTGTGTTTTCTGACTAATCAACAGTGTGGGTGGAGGTCAGGGTCATTATTCCACGGCAGGGCCAGGGGACCAATATGAAGATGTGGAGAGTGCAGCCCTGTGGCCCTGTGTGTGGGTGTTGTTTTGGGAGGGAGGCGGGGGTAGTGTGTCTCCATGCATCCATTCAGCACACACAGTGCTCGGAGGGCTGGTGGGAAAAAAACAGGGGGTCTGTGGCTTCGGCTCTGCAGCCCTGTAGCAGTGGCTGGTCTGTGGGGATCTGGAGCGCCGT
This sequence comes from Galaxias olidus, assembly GCA_026901105.3. Taxonomy (NCBI): domain Eukaryota; kingdom Metazoa; phylum Chordata; class Actinopteri; order Galaxiiformes; family Galaxiidae; genus Galaxias; species Galaxias olidus. The sequence continues at coordinate 13,824 of JAPMUY010001681.1, read as the reverse complement.
GTGTGTGTGCGTGTGTGTGTGTGTGTGTGTGTGTGTGTGTGTGTTTGTGTGTGTGTGTGTGTGTGTGTGTCTGCAGGCCTTTTCTGTGCATAACGGAGCTGGGAGAGAGAGATAGAGAGGGCAGGAGGGAGGGAGCGAGAGAGAGAGAGATGGTGTGGGAGAGGCCTGCGTTGTGCTGGTTGGCTAACGAATTCACTCCTGCGGCACTCTTAAAGCATAATTACTCTCATCAAAGCCAGGAAGGGCTGTCTTGCCCACTGAGTCTTGGCTAAAACAAAGGCAGCCAACGCTAGCTAGCGTTTGGTTCGCTAGTTAATACCAGTATGGCCCGGAAGCATAGCCATGCAGCATCTTCCCATTGGCTGTAGCAAACGCCCACCAGTATGTTCCCCTTGTACAGTGTCCTTGAGATACTAGAAATACACTTATAAATCCCAGGTATTATATTATTATTATTATTATTATTATTATTATTATTATTATTATTATTATTATATATTATTTTTTTTATTATTATTATTCATCTCTTTGTCTAATAGGTGGAAAGTAGAACTAGGTGTGGGGAGAATCGTAGTTTCTAGGTCTGTGAGTCCAACTGATGGACAGCCGTCCATTCCTCACCGGTGTTTGACTTGACTTTTCCCCCAACCGTCACCCTTCATCCCCCCCCCCCCCATTCCCCCCGACCATCAAGAGTCACATTTTAACCGCACACCAATTGGCAAACGGCGGCTGGCTCTTGATCCCCTCGTCAGCTCTGCTCTCAAATTCAGGCCCACGGTCCTCACCTCCTGCTCAGTCCGCCCCCTGCCTCCCTGCCTCTGATCCCCCCTGCACCCCCTGTTTCTCCGGGAAAAGGTCAAGGTTGTGTGTGAGCGCTTGGCTGGGAGTCCAAGCACACAGTGGGCCTGTGTGCTGAGCATACAGAGCGAGGCCACGGGGAGTGTGTGTGTGCGTGTGTGCGTGCGTGCGTGCGTGCGTGCGTGTGTGTGTGTGTGGAGGCTAAGCTCAGCTCCAGTTGTCCCAGCTCTGCAGAAGAGATGGAGGGCCAGAGACAGGAGCTCTCTGGAGCACCATGCTGCTGTATCAGGATCTAGAGGATCAGAGGAACACACACACGCACACACACACACACACACACACACACACACACACACACACACACAGACACACAGAGAGTAAGAGGCCTGTCATGCGGTGCCCGGTTCTATTATGCCACTCATTAGTAACCTTTTCATGTTAATTTTCACCACCTCCAGCACAGTATGGATCCCAGCCGCCGGGTTCGGCGACGTGGGGGCTGTGAGGAGACGTGGCTAGCGTGCTCGCAACTCCACTGACACTGCCTCCACACACCTCCCTCTGCATCACGTGTATGTGTGTGTGTGTGTGTGTGTGTGTGTGTGTGTGTGTGTGTGTGTGTGTGTGTGTGCGTGTGTGTGTGTGTAAGTGTGAGAGACAAGGAAGAAGAAAACAAAAAAAACAGAGACTATGGCTGATCGAGAAACTGTTTAGTTCCCGATGCTAACCTCTCACGACAGACGCCCGTCCACGGAGTGAGAGGTTGATTGCTGGCGTGTGCTTCCCCGCTAGGTGCGATAGCGGAGGGGGGGGGGGGGGGAGCGCAGCCCACGCGTTGCGTGTGAACCCCGGGGGAATCGCACACGCTAGGTGAGGGAGAAACAGCTGGAAGCAACGAGCGCAAATGAGCAGCGGTACACACGCTAGTGAGGTTTCGTTCATACGTGTGGAGGTTCTACTCTGAGGCGCGCAGCGTCGCGCTCCTCGGCCTTTATGTGCTCGGACATTTGAGACAGCGTTTCCTTTTTCTCGTCTCCCTCTTCTCTGTCGATGTTATTATTATTCTGAGGAGCGCAGAGAGACAGACAGAGAGACAGGCAGGGAGGGTTTAGCCCTAATTACTGCAACACTTTGATGAGCTGATTAAGATGTTATTTTTTTCTCCACCGGGTTTTTGGAAAAACACAGATAAAGCTGACACCCCCCCCCCCCTCCACCGCTGTTTTTCACTCACTCACTCACTCTGTTCTTTATCGCTTTCTCTCTCTCTCTCTCTCTCTCTCTCTCTCTCTCTCTCTCTCTATCAGACATACATCCTATCATTCTGTCTCTCTCTCTTTCTCCCCCCTCCCTCTCTTCCTTCCCCCCTCTCTCTCTCTTTCTCTTACACCTCTCGCTCTCCCTCTCCGGCTCCACTGTAGCGTCCAGGTCCCGGTCTTTGTTTCCCTCGGATGGCTCCGGTGTCTCCGCTGGGTTTATCATCGGCCTACAGTATTTCCCAGGTCCCTAATCTCCTACCCTTTGATTACTGCCGGCTAATTAAACAGGGGGCATGCCAAGCGGTTGGCGGATGGAGGGAGGGAGGTTACGGACCGGGTGAGGTGCCGGGGGCTATGGTGCCAGGATGCTCTGGCTCTGTCTCTCCGTCTCTGCGGTCCAATGGTCAGAGCTGTCCGCGTGGCATATCACAACACGCACGCAATTGTAAATCTATGTATTATAGAACGGCCAGCTTCTTTACACGACGCTGGCATTCGAACGCACGTCTTCCGATTAATCTCACAGGCATCATCACAGTACGGCGACGTGCAACGGCTGTGACAGTAATATATGTGATGAACAGCGTGGTTGGTTTTCTTTTTTCCGTATCGTAGCATGTACACCAGTAGCGTCCGCTCTGCACAAACTGCCAGACAGCCAGAGACCACAAATGGGTCTTAGGAACTGCTGAGATCAGCACCCCAAAGCCCATATTAGTGCAGGAAAGAGGCGTTCAATGGGCAGAGAGAGAGGAAAAAAAATTGCTTATAGATTTATTTCTGCAGAAACGGGAATTGGCTTGAAATTGTATGGTTTTCCCCCCTGCTTTTGTCCTTTGGCTAAGCTCCACGCTCCCCGTGTATTCAGAGCAGGGGGTTAAAACCCTGCAGCGGCGTGTGTCCGCGTGGCGTGGCCCTCTGCGGTCCCACACGAGGCCCTACATAAACGGGACACACACACACACACACACAGACCGAGATGGCAGCGCACAGGTTAGGAGGGAACGATGATAAATGTCAGGGATGACAATGCGAGTGTCACGGTGATGCCCCCCCCCCCAGTCCCTTAGCAGCGGTGCGCCCCGCCGGTCTCAATCCCATGTCAAGTGGCTGAACCTGCACATCCATATGCACATGGAACAGCAAGCGTCTGCTTGTCGCGAGGCTGGGCCGCAGGTCGGAGACAGGATGTCCTTAGCCAGGGGCCGGGGACTGGATGTGCTGACAGGCAGGCAGGCTGTGGGGAGGGGGGGGGGGGGGGGGGGGGGTTGTAGGGGCCCGTCAGGCTCCTCAGGATTCACTCTGTATGGCCCTGATAGGAGCTCACCCACTGACTGATGGACTGACAGCGGGGACATTGTCAGCATACTGTATGAGGAGAGAGAGAGAGAGAGAGCGAGAGAGAGAGAGAGAGAGAGAGAGAGAGAGAGAGAGAGAGAGAGAGAGAGCTCTCTGGATTTCCACACCTGTTTCGTCAACTCTGGTGTCGTGTCTCTTTGTTTTGTTTTTAATTCCGAGTGTTGAAGTGAGAAATGGTATAATGTAACCAACTACCATGTCGATAATTGAATTGAAGACGATGACAGCATTTGGAGCGGGTCCCTCCAACAGATAAAGATACTGGTGGATAAGAGACTTTATCTGCTTCATTAAGTGTGCCGTGTGACTAATTGTGTGAAAAGAGAACTTTGTAAAAATACAAGTCCTTCGATTTTCACCGCTCCATTTAAAACGAGAAACAATAAAGATTTTTTTTTTCTCACACCAAAGATTATCTTGATTAGGCTCTATAAATCAGTGTTCCAAATCTACCCCCCACCCAATTATAATTAGAAGCAGTTTGATCCGCTGTTGTATGTCTACACATTAGTTCTTGAAATTATTTCTTTGTATGACTTATTGTTGCGGCTGACTGTATCTGCAAACGATGTTTCATTTCCTTAATGCTTGGATATTTTTCATGTTTGGTAAATAAATGCCTGCATGCTTAATGTCACTCCATACCCTGTTATTGCCAATCTTTAGGCATAATAAAAACCTGCTATCTGAATTATGGACTGCCATTGGCAACACTTAATTAATCTTAATTGCTTCGAAACGAGGCAGCCCGCAGAATTGCCTCTTCTTTTTTTTTCTCCTTCCCGTCTCTCCAGAACGGCTCTCTGGCGAACAAAAATTGCACGCAGCCATTCCTCCCGTCTCTCCTGGCGTGATGAAAGGCGGTCCTCGCCCGCTATCTGTCCCTTATCCCCTCTGCTCTGCCACACAGGCCCTCTGTCTGGGTGAGGGAGGGCCTCGGAGGCTGCCAGCAGCCGCCCGTCATCTGCAGGCAGATTACCCAGGCTGGGGGCTTGTCGGCGGGGGGGGGGGGGGGGGGGATGAGTAATGGCCGCAACACCGTCCTTATCACCGGTCCGCACACCTGCAATCCTTAATTGCCCCACCCCATTTCCCCCGCCTCCCCCTCCAGCTCCCAACATCGGGGCCCTGGTATCTGCTTACCATTCACATTCCTGGATGGAGGCTTCGTGTCCATTAGTGCCATGGCTGCCCGGGATTTATGGCCCCTGCCCGCGACTCTGGAAAGGCCGGGAGACTGGGGGAATCTGCTCACCCGTCTGCTCGGGTGGGAAGGGGCTGGGAACGTTGGGCAGGGGAGATGAGGGCGTCGTCCTTTTTGAACTCAAAGGGAGGAGGCTGTTCATGTTCTCCTTTCATATACTCGTAGCGTGGCTGGAGGGAGGGGTTTCTGATTTCTAGACCCACATCGCTGGAGGTTAGGGCGAGTTTATCTGCTGAGGCGAACCTACGAGATGGACCAAATAACAACAGCAGAGAGGAACGAGGGGGGGGGGGGGGGGGCAGGGCCAGACAAAGCAGACAGACAGTCCCAGTGCTGGGGTCAAAGCGAGACGGATGCAAACAGAACAATGGGCTCCCGTGCGTGTTCCATATTTAAACATGCACCAGGGGCGGAGCGGGGCCGGGCCTGCCCGTCTCTCTGCTCTCCATGTGCTGTGTTAGTCTTTGTTTGCTGCTGACACAACACACACACACACTCACACATGCACACACACACACACACGGTACACACACATCTAAAGAAGCGCACAGGATTTAAATGGCAGGTGGAGCAGACAGGCGTGTTTACATATGGTCTCTGAAGGCCGTCACAATGGACTCCTCTCTCGTTTATGGAGTCCCCTCTTTTATTCATTCCAATTGCTCTGCTTATGAATATCCCATGTGGAAGACACAGGGTGGGAAACAGGAGCAACGAGGAGCAAACACCCTGCGGGGCACAGCCTACAGCGGCGCTCTGGAGAAACAGACAGCCGGCCCTTACCTGTTCCGGGGCCCCGTGTTTGGTAGCTCTCTCTCTCTCTCTCTCTCTCTCTCTCCACGCCCACATTAATCTGGCCAGATGCTGGAAGGTTATTGGGGCGGTGTTTAAAGGGCTGCGGTGGTGGTGGAGTCCTGGCGGGGCTCCTCCTCTGACAGGCCTGTAATAGTCCTGTCTCTCCATCAGCAGGAGTCCATTGGACTGGGCCCGATCCGTCCTCAGGCCCTGGGAAAAAAAAAGTGCTCTTTGCTTCTCTGGAGGGCATGATTGCAGCACAAAGAGATTGTTTCTGGGCCCATTATCACATTCTAGTAATGGAGAGCTGAGATGGGCCGGCGGTGTGTGTGTGTGTGTGTGTTGTGTGTTTGTGTGTGTGTGTGTGTGTGTGTGTGTGTGTGTGTGTGTGTGTGTGTGTGTGTGTGTGTGTGTGTGTGTGTGTGTGTGTGTGTGTGTGTGTGTGTGTGTGTGTGTGTGTGTGTGTGTGTGTGCTGTACATGAGTGGGGCTTTGTGTAAAGACGGGCATTTGTTTTGCTTGAGAAATGCACTTGAATGTGCTGCCTCCTGGTTTATTCTCCTTCACACTGTCTCTCCCCTCCAAGTTACGCCCCACATGTCACGAGAGGAGAGAATGAATGGGGAGGCGGCTTTCTTAGTACTTCCCTTTTTGTTTTATTTCTTTCCCTATTTTTTTCCCCCTTCCTTCCTCTCTAAGGGTTATAACACAAAGGAGGTGGGTAGAAAAAGGGATTGATAGAAAAGAGAGAGAGAGAGGGAGATGCAGAGTGTTCTTGCCCGCAAGATTGATGGTGACCGGCGCATTCGAGCGTACACCGTTCTCAAGCAACGGGGGGGGGGGGGGGGGTTGGCCGACAGGGGTGGCAACTCGGGGCCATGAAACGGCCTTAGTATCGGCCTCTGGTGTCCGTCCAGGGGCTGCCGTCGCCAAAGCCCCAGAGAGCCCCTCCATTATGCCTCCAGCTGTAGACGGAAGCTGCTTTGGGAGCTCCAGTGTCCAGCCTCCGGCCCCCCTGGGCCAGGGGGGGGTGGGGGGGGGTGCTACGAGCCACACATTTGCAGACCCCCCCTTCGCCTTCCCTTTCCCTAGTGATAAATGTCCAGGAGCTCACCGGGTGACGTTGAATTTTTCATCATTAATCCAGGCCATTATGAGGCTGTTTCCCCAGCATTGATCCCCAGTGAGCCCAGCTGACGCAGCCCTCGCAGGGTGGACAGGGCAGGAAGGGGAAAGGGGGGGTGGGGTGCTGTGGAAGTGCTGGGGGGACTGGGATGGAGCCAGCCCAGCCAGTCAAGCACAGGGCACAAAGGCTAACGCAAGCACAGATGTTCCCGTGCTGTTGACTACCCATGCATACTGATCAACCAGTGCATGTATGGAGAGGGTTACACACACACACACACACACACACACACACACACGTACACCAACCACACGGCACACGCATCACATACATAAATGCATGCAAATATACATGCGCCTGCTCACGCATACACACGTGACGCCCCACTCGGAAAGAAGAGAGAATGAAATGTGATGCGGAGGGGTTCTGAACCCAGGCCAGATGTCCAGGTGTTGGCTGATAGCGTGTATCTGAATGCAGAGCCTTAATTAAGGTCACCAGGGCTCAGGCAGTGCCAGCGAGCCCGTGCCGCTCGGCAAACTCACACACACACACACACACACACCCACACACACACACACACGCACGCACATACCTACGCACACGTAAACACAACGAACAAGAGAGCGCAGCCCAGTGCATCAGGCAGACACACGCACACACACACACACACACACACACACACACACACACACACACACACACACGCACACACCTAGGCACACGAAAACACAAAGAAACAAGAGAGCACAGCCCAGTGCATCAGGCGGACACACACGCACACACACACACACACACACACACACACACACACACACACACACACACACACACACACACAGTTGCACACCTCCAGTAGCGTCTTAATTCCATTCCCCACTTTCCCTCAATTTGTTCAGTTCTACCCCTCCTGGCCGCCCCCATCGGGATGGCGCCGCGGCTCCTCCGCCCCGATATCCCACCAAACGAGGTGAGTGGAATGCATTATACCTCGCTGGGGAGAGGCGCGGAGCGGGCGCCGTCCTCCTTCTCTCTCTTTTTTTTTTTTTTTTTTACAAACGATATCAAATCGAGGAAAGGAAAGTCTGTCAGCTGTGAAATGACTGATCACCGGGGCCTTTCTTGTTTCTGCTCACCAGGGGGGCTCCGAGGAGGGGGGGGGGGGGGGGTAATTTGGCTCAGTGTGGCTCCCCTGTTTTCTCTCTCCTCCGTCTCCTGCTCTCGGCCCTCGTTGAAGCCAATCTTGCAGCCGTTGATTATGGGTCCAGCTCCTATGATGGAGGCGGGCAGGCGGGTCGATTGTCCCCGGGGTCAGGGGGGTTGGGGGGGTCGGCCGCTCACCCAGACTGACTGGGAGGCCCCTGCGGCTGGGGGGTCACTACGCTTAGAGGACCCCCCCCCTTTCCGCTGGATGCACCGATGATGGCTCAATAAAAGCGAAAATTATCCACGCTGACAAATGGCCGGCATTAGCGAGGAAATGGCGGCAACTTTGACATTAGAGGCCGCTCCCTATCGCCCGTCCGCCTGCGGTCTGCCCCATTAGCTTATCAAAGGCTGGAGAGGGTGGTCTTAGCTTTGCTGCTCGTTTAGAGCTGGGGAAAGGTGTAACCACCGTATTGACCGTAGCTCCATGTCCCTCAGACCGATGCCTGCCTCAGGGCCTTGGAGTGCGGCCTGGGAGGTGGGGCTGCTGCTGCTGGTGCTGGTGGTGGTGGTGGTGGTGGTGGAGGCACTGTGTGGGCGGGAGGAGGTCAGAGAGGCGAGGTAATTACCTGGATCAGTGAGCATGAAGGTGGGGCCATGGATCGCTGTCAGCACCAGGCTAACAGCTGGACGCTAAAGCCAATAGCTGGAGAGTCACCAAAGCTCTCTCTCTTTCACTGGCCATAGCCCACAGTTCAATCTAGCAATGCCCCCCAACCACCACCACCTGTACACAAAGACAGACCCAAAGAAAGATAGGTAAGAGAAGTGCTGCGATAATAAAAGGCCAGTATACTCTCCGCCTCTCCTTTCCTACGCACGACTGTGGGCTACAATGGACACAGCAGCAGATAGCAGCAGCAGCGCGCGCCATATTGATCGTGCGCGTTGGAAGGCCCTCCCGCTCTTCCCCGCCCTACGGCGCGGCGGCGCGGCGGACGTCCGCGTGTCACTCCCGCTGTCCCCCCGTCGGCTGGGAAAATGAAGATATTAAGGGAGGCGGAGGGCCTACTGCGTGAGTTATTACTCTGCTGTTCCCTTAATGGACGGCAATTCAATTATCAGCTCATTTGCTGCAATGTGGCTGGTGACATGAAGTTGCCCAGGGTGTCAGCTTCCATTACAAGGTCCGCGATGACTCCTTTATCTCCACCGAAAAAAAAGCACAGCCTCACTGTAGGATACAAGCCAGACGAGGCGCCGGGGCTCTGTGAGGGATGTGCTTTATCTGCCTCTCTCCATCACAACAAATGGTTTGGCAGACTTTGGGATGCGACAGCGAAACATGGGCTGACATATTAATGGGAGAGAAGCAGAGATATTGAGGCCGCCGCAACATTAAGCAGATGTGCATAATCACGCGCGTTTGATAAACACGGAAAAAGTCCACAATTAGTATTCTCCCAGGCCTCCAAAGCGTCTCCCATGGTCCCTCTAATTGTTTTCCATCAAGTGTTTACCGCCGAGTTGCTAATCTATCTCTTGGCCTCGATTGGCAGCTAGTGGGTGTGAAAATAGCTAGCAGTGTGGCAGCCGTCTTTGCTCCACGTGTGATGTGGGTGTCATCCAGTGGGCCGATTAAAACAATGTCTTATGATTGGGTGTCTGGAGCAGTGAAAGGAGATTGATTTCCATTTACCCCCCATTACATCCTCAGACATCTGGCATGTTCTCACCCGCTCACTCCGGCATCGTCTTTTTGTTTCCTGTTCAAATATTCATACCAGTACCTCGCACTTCCTCTTCCTTGCTGCTGACAAAGTGTGTGCTCTGCTCAATTTCAATAGCTGTTTTTATTTTTTGTATTTTCGGGGGGGGGGGGGCTTCTTGTGTGAATGTGTGTTTCTGTGTGTGTCATGCGGTTGGTTGCATGTGCTTTTTTTTGTTGGCAGCTGAATGGAAATCAAGATATTATTTGAGATGTGTGCATGATTGTTTCTTTTTCGGAGGGGAGGTCGTGTGTGTGTGTGTGTGTGTGTGTGTGTGTGTGTGTGTGTGTGTGTGTGTGTGTGTGTGTGTGTGTGTGTGTGTGTGTGTGTGTGTGTGTGTGTGTGTGTGTGTGTGTGTGTGTGTGTGTGTGTGTGTGTGTGTGTGTGTGTGTGGGGAGGAGGGGGGAAAGTGTGCCTGCGTAGCGTTGCTGTCTGTCAGAGCTGCAGGCCAAGCAGAGACGGAGGGAGCACATGAAAAATACATGATAATCATGCTGCCACAGTGCACACAAAATGCCTAATTGGGGAGAGGGTTTGTGTATGGAGAGGCACAGGCAGTGCTGGCGAGCTCTGCCTTCCTTCAGCTTTATCTTATTCACTCAGACGCCCGCTTAGCCATGGCTGCAGCCTGCCAGGGTTTTTTCTTTAGCTGGAACACAAATATTTAAATATCCACATGATTTTATTGAACAAAAAATGTGTCTGTTATAATTATTCTTGCATTTCTGAGAAGCGGGCATTTTTCAGTAAGCCTGGTAGGAATTAGAATGTGTGTTTGTTTGCATGAACTGATACAACTACATGACATTTGTTAAGACCCCATTTACTCAGCACATACTGCCTAATGGCATTAGCATTGGCGCTGAAAGGGCAGGTGGTTTTTGTAGTTTTTGCCTAAGGCGTGGCATTTGTGAAAGGTGAGACAACCAATGCCTTTTTCTTAACGCCCGTGCTCCCTTATCTTTCCCAACTCAGAAAAGTGCCTTAACGATTTCTATTGTAGCCGACTTCCAAAAAGAATACATATCTTATCGGCCGAGAATCCACGCTCAAAATTTAATTAGAACCAAGGAATGCCTCCAGATCCACGTGTGAAAGCGTCCACATCCCCCCCAGCGCCGTCTGAGAAAACCCAAATGAATATGGCTAAGTGGATAATGCCTTTGGTCATATCAACATCAAAATTGAATTCATGTGAACGGCTTAAGTGTAACAAGGGCATCGGGGCCTCCTCGCTTTCATAGTGGGGCAATCACCTTGCTACAACCCCCTCGTTTCCCTCTCATTGAAATTCTAAATGCAAATGATTTCCGGTACCTAATTGGCAACGGCAAAACCTATACCCGGAGCACTTCTTCCCAGCCGCGCTCCTTTCAGTGTCGGCTCCGCAGCGCGCGAGGGGCTGTGCTAGCAGACAAAGAGGCTCGAAAGCACTGAGCGCTACGGTATAAAACAGGGAGTGGGGGGGGGGCTATGTCATCTAGAAAGGGGTCAAACTTCAGTCAGGTCAGCTGGCTTAGGGAGCTGGGGGACTTAGTGAAGGGGCTGGGGGAGGGGTCGTGTGTGTGTGTGTGTGGGGGGGGGGGGGGGGGGGGGGGGGGTGGGGGGGGGGGCTACATGTACAAGGACAGCATAAGTGCTTTTACATAATGCAAAGTAACAGGAGCGCCCGCAGAGACCTGTTTTCAAAGTCCCACTGACTATAGAGATGTCCCCGCCCTCCATTGGGCAGCATGAGTCACTCAAGCCAAACACACTCACTTAAGGGAGGCCACTTTAACGTCGCCATTCACATGAGTATGTGGTCTGCTGCGGTGCTTATATACAATGGCGCGTTTACGTGGACAATTCCACTCGTCATATAGGGAATTTCAATTCAGCGCCGGGGAGGGAGGGAGGAACGGGGTTGGCGCCACGCTCAGTGTGTCAATTTGCGGCCGGTGGTCTTCTGACGTCCGTGTGGACTGAGCACCCTCTGTCCATCCTTTCAGAGGTCGGAGGAACGCTGTGGGGGCCGTCTGGAGATGATTGAGTGTGGCCGCGGACCAAGGGGATCGGTGGCGCCGCGTCCAAGGGCATCATGTCAGAGTTTACGCCCGTCGTAAATCCAGTCCGACGACGACCCTGGTTCACGCTCGGCCTCCCTCCCTCACTTCCTGTTTCCATTTGGGGGAGTTTTTGTTTCGTTTTATTCCCCCCACCCCCACCCTCCCTCACAGATGGTGCGTTGGCCACCTCAAGGTCGTCGCCAGGCTGATTGTGCCGCACGCCCCTCCTCTCATCCCTCCTTCATCTCGCCCCCCCTTGTCTTCGTCCGCCTCCCATTCTCTCCTCCTCTCCTCCTCGCCCCCCAACCCCCCCCCCACCTCTTCTCGTTGCCCGGTGAGGAGATGCTCAGCGTAGAGTAGTCCTTGTCTTTGTCCGCCTCCCCTTCTCTCCCCACCCTCCCCCCCCCCCCCCCCCCCCACCTCTTCTCGTTGCCCGGTGAGGAGATGCTCAGCGTAGAGTAGTCCTTGTCTTCGTCCGCCTCCCCCTCTCCTCCACCTCCTCCGCCCCCCCACCTCTTCTCGTTGCCCGGTGAGGAGATGCTCAGCGTAGAGTAGTCCTTGTCTTTGAGCTTCGCCGGCCTCGGACGTCCACAGGGCGGCGGCTCTCACAGCCCGCCGGGTTTTCACGGTGTAACACGTGACGCACACCGAGGCCCCACAAGGACACGCCCTCCTTTGAGGTTAAGCACGAGGTCACCGAGCCTCTCCCTGTCCAACGCCTGGAGCCACAGCCAGTCCTCTGGAGCGCTCAGGGCGAGGAGAGTGGTAAAGAAAGATGTCTGCCGCCACCCGCCTCGTCTCGTCCCCCTCCCCCACCCTCTTTGTCCAACCCCCCCCCCCCCCCCCCCCCGCAGTTCCCACAGTTGAGATGGCATTAGGGCTGTTTGGGGGTGCTCGTCGCGGGGGCCACACCGACCAGATGGAGGGGGAGATGGGGGTCAGGTAGCTCACAGGCCCGCCTGTGCACACTCCTTTCATGCTACGCTGCCTTCCAATAAATAAGAAATGCAGTCGGCCCGGCCAATGTAATATTAAGCTGTGCTTCTCCGTGGAGAACGTGGAGGGGGAGGGGGATCTGGCTCTGGCGGTACAGGGGGGGGTTTGGGGGGGTTGTAGGGAGGGCCTGCGGGGCACACGGCTAATGGATACACACGTCCATACTGCTTGAGGATTAGAGCGCGGCCTATCTGTGGGGAATAGGGCCCGGGGAAAGGCAGCCGATGGGGGGTTGGGGATAGTGCCGGCATCTCGCGCGTACCTATTTGAACCTCCGTTGTGCTCTCCGTGGTCGTAGGGTACAGAGGCCGACCCGTAGCCGCGGCTCACTGATGAAACCATCCCCGTGCGGTTGGTGTCTGAAGGGAGTCGGGGAGGCTGAGAGGGTCTGTCTAGACGTGAAGATGGTCGGAAGACGAGAAGACAAGCCAAGGGGGGAGGAAAATGGAGGGAGGGAAAGATGGCGGGATGGAGGCCGGGGCCCCGTGGAGCAACCATGTTCAGCCCTTTAGGTCCTCCTCCTGGCTCGTCCTCGCTGGGCCTCATCCGCAGCCCCCTCTCACCGGGGGGCGGGGGGGGGAAGCCCACCGCCTATCGGTCACAGTCTGAAAGGCGGGCCTCCAGACGGACTCTGGGGCTTAACCCCCACAGACGGAGTCGCTTTAGCCCCAGCCACAGCCATTAGACACACGGAGAGACACGTGTGTTCACCTCGACGTCTCACAACAGTTTCATAATTACGAGCCACAGAATATAGCGCTGGAGGCAGGGAGAGTAATTGCCAATGGTGAGTTCAAAATGGCCTGCTGCTTGATATGAGGCCGAGGCAGAGCGTCGGAGTCTTTATCTTCAGCTTTCATTACTACAGCTCTAATGGAAGGATGCTGAGAGAGGAATGTTAATTATCGCTTCGTTCGCTTCTCTCGGCAAGGGAAGCGAGGACAACTCTGGCAGAACAAAGGCAATGAAGACTTCTTCTGCAGTGGGACTGTTTCCTCATTGTGTGTGCGTGTTTGTATGTGTGTGAGTGTGTGTGTGGGTGTGTGTGCACGTGTGTGTTTGTGTGTGTGTGTGTGTGTCGCCAGAGTCCATCTCCCATGTCAGCCATGACTGGCTGCTCATCCGCTCATGTTAATACATAAATGTTCCGCACAAAACATACTTGGGAAAAGGCCTCTCGCATGTTACATTACCTCGACAGTGTTCAGTGTACCCGCAAAATAAAAAGGAAGGGAAATAAAACAAAGACGGTGTTGGGATTTGCCCTCTTGAGGAAAACAGGGGCAGAGGGGCGGAGTCCTGTGTGTGTGTGTGCTGCACTG
>JAPMUY010001678.1:15000-19324 GCA_026901105.3 Galaxias olidus | reverse complement strand
GTACAGAGGTGGCAACATTCAAAGAGCGAAAGAGAGAATGTGAGAACGAGAGACACGTGCGTGTGTGTGCTAGTGTGTGTGTGTGCGTGTGTGTGTGCGTGTGTGTGTGCGTGTGTGTGTGTGTGTGTGTGTGTAACCAGGACAGAGGCGATCTGAGTCAGTGTCTGCGATGTCACATTTCCATATTAATAGGTATGCTAATCAAAGACAGCCCATGCTAATGAGACTGATAGATTGATGCTGCGCTAAGATAACCCAGCTCTCTGGAGACACACACACACACACACACACACACACACACACACACACACACACACACACGCATTGAGAAGATCGCACACACACACACCCATGACCCTGAGTCTGGTATCCCTCTAATTGCGAGTGCCTGCATGGTCACATGGTGTGGTTAGGACTTTTATGAGTTGGGAGGTGTGTCTATAACGTGTGTGTGTGTGTGTGTGTGTGTGTGTGCCTGTGTGTGTTTGCGTGTGTGTCGCTGCAGCTTCTCCAGACAAAGACAATTCTTCATTCGGTGTTTTTGGCTGAACAAGACCTCTGCTGTCATCTTTCATCTGTTCTGCGCTGTGCTCACCATACCACGAGCATGCAGGTGTGTGTGTGTGTGTGTGTGTGTGTGTGTGTGTGTGTGTGTGTGTGAGAGGGTTCTTTTGTCAGTGTGTGTGTGTCTTCTTTTAGATGAGCTGATGAGCCGATATCTGCACTGCGAAAAGGGCAAGCTGGCGGACACGCACACTCGGACACGCACGGACACACACACACACACACAACAGCGGCAGGTGTCTGAATAAAGACTCTGGGGGAAGGGAGTGAAGGAGAGCGAGATAAAGAGAGAGATAAAGAGAGAGAGAGAGAGAGAGAGAGAGAGAGAGAGAGAGAGAGAGAGAGAGAGAGCGAGAGAGAGAGAGAGAGAGAGAGAAAGTGAAGTGCATAGTTACTGGCATGGGGTCTGAGGTAAGCAGTGATTAAAGCTGTCCCACGGGTTAAAGACAGCATGTTAAAAGTCAAACTGCCGAGGGGAGGGGGGTGGGAGAGGGGGAGGAGATCTGGAGGAGAGAGGAAGGAGGGAGGTGGATAGGAAAGATGGCGGGAGCAGCTTCCCGGCCTGAGAGTCCGAGGAAATCCCTCCTTAATAAGCGACTGAACATCACCCCTCTCATATTTATGAGAGAGAGAGAGAGAGACCTGTGAGTCCAGCTGCTAATATCCCCCTCTCACATTTCTCCACAGGATATCCTGTGTATCCAGACATGATGTGGAGTAGTACCATTACCATGTGGACATAACGGGCTGGTTCCATTTTGCGTCGCGAGGTACGTTTCCCAGTTGGTAAGATTGGGACACCTTTGTCTTGACTGTCTCTGTGCAAACTGTCTATCCGTCCGTCCGTCTGACTGACTGGCTGTCCTTCCCAGACCGCCATCTTTCCCCTCCCCCATCTGTCGTTCCGTCGTCCCCCCCCCCCACCCCGTCCCCCGTCGTCCCCGCCCCCACCCCCGCTCCATTCTATACTTCTCCACCCATCCCAGCTGGGTCTCCCCTCATTAGGTTTTACATCCCCCATCAAACACACACACACACACACACACACACACACACACACACACACACACACACACACACCCTGTCACATCCCTCCTGTGCCAAAGTGATGGAGTAGTCTAAATTATTGATGCATCTCTATCTAATAAGACCCCCTATGTGTGCTTGTCTGTGTGTGTGTGTGTGTGTGTGCGTCCTCAGTGTGTGTGTGCACGTGCGTTTCCAGCCTAGCTCAGCTCAGCCCAGCAGCCTGTAACAACAGAAAACCCCTCTGAGACATTTGGTCAACTGGCTAAGTTAGCAGGCTTGATTACCTTGCAGCAAACTGACAACTGGTAACTCAGACAGGGGAATGGCTAAAAAAGCCAATTACAGCTGCGTGTGTGTGTGTGTGTGTGTGTGTGTGTGTGTGTGTGTGTGTGTGTGTGTGTGTGTGTGCGGGTGTGTGTGTGTGTGTGTGTGTGTGTGTGTGTGTGTGTGTGGTCTAGCTGTTCTTGGTTGTGTGAATGTTCTACCAAACAGCTAAAATACCAACTGCTGGTGGACGTTGTGTTCCTCTGTTGCCCCCAGCTAAAGGGCATAGGTGGTCTTCATGGGTTCATGGTGGAAGGGCTCTTAAACAGGGCTGCCCCGATTCAGTCAGATTTGAGGTGGCCTCCTTTGGTTAAAAAGGGGAGCACAGGAGAGAGCGGGTTCCAGATCTCATTTCTTTCCATTGACTGGAGCTCTGGATAAAACTTCTAAAATCCTGAATCTGTTCAATTGAACAGTAAATGGGCCCTGAAATTTAAAAAAACCCATAATTCAGCCAACATTTTTTATTGAATTTTTATACAGGCTACAAACCTAAATCTTTATTTCTGCGCTCTTTTCGACGTCACCGCGCTCGTGCTCAGGTGCTCAAGGGCATGCTCGAGGATTAGAGATTAGGAGAAAAAGCATTGATTCAGGAGAGTCATTGCGCATGTCACAAGTACAAAGCAACGAAATACAGATCGCATCTCAACCAGAAGTGCTTTTAGCAGTGTTTAAATAACATAATTTACAAAGTGCAGTATGAAATGATATAAAAAAAAAAGATATACATATGTGCAGTGTCTATATCTATGTCTATGATATGGTAACAGTATAAATAAATTACGATATGAGTAGTGTACAGTAGTGGGTGATTTACATTATCTACAGAATGTTAAGTATACAGTATGTACAGTGCAGTACAGTGCAATGGATGCATAATCTACAGAATATATAGTATACTGTATAAAAAAAATGATTTACATTATAAACAGCATATCTACAGTAGTGCAATGATACTTGGTAGAGTCCTGGTGCTCAGATCCGTGTGTATATGTGTTAGGGGTGGGGTGGGGCATGGGGTCAGAGTTCAGCAGGGAGACAGCTGTGGGGAAGAAGCTGTTCCTGAACCTAGTGGTCTTGGTCCGTAGGCTCCTGTAGCGCTTCCCAGAGGGCAGGAGGGCAAACAGTCCATGTGCTGGGTGGCGGGAGTCTTTTCTAATGTTTATGGCCCTCCTAAGACAACGCTTCCTGTAGATGTCCTTTATAGCAGGAAGTGGGGCTCCAGCGATGCGCTCGGCGGTTTTCACCACCCTCTGCAACGCCTTCTGGTCTGCGACAGGCAGTTCCCAGACCAAACTGTAATACAGTTGGTTAGGATGCTCTCGATGGTGCAGCGGTAGAAGTGTCATTGGGGCAGCTGGGTAAGTGAGTTTGTGATGGCAATGTTTATTTTAAGCCTTGACAGCTTCTGACTGTGTCACGCAATGGTTTCTGCATTATCAGTGCAGGTAGTCCTAACCGAAGGTGAAATTACTAGGCTGTTGAAAAGAAATAGCCAATGGCTTATGTGTTTGAATGAATTGCCTGATTGAATTGGGCTACTCAGTATTCACACATGATCTTGGTCATTACGTCACGAGACTGCATTGAAATGTATTTGTGGATATTGAAGCTGCGTTGTTGCATGTATTTACAGACTTCAAAGTATAGAAATAAAGCTACCGCACCCAAAGCAAAATGTGTCTCACTGGTTTTAATGGATTACTGAATTACTGCATCCATATTACTAGGGCATACACATTTATCTAATTCAATGCCGTAGATGAATTGCTAATTTAACAGAAAACCTTTATGTAACCTAATTTGTAAATAACTTTATGGACAGCTATAGCTGTTAAGTCGTCATCACGTTGTCTCTTTTTTCCTATTTGCACCAAATCTGGTATGACAAGCAAGTGTAAAAGTTGAGTTAGATCGGTCAAATTGTTTTTGCTTATCTAGGTTAGATTCTTAGGCTGGAAATCAAGAAATGACGGGGTGCTCAGCTTTGTTCAAACCGATCGTTCATGCAAGGGCAGTGGCTTGCGTTTTTTCTGGCAAGTTTAACTGTGACTACTCCACTATTAAACTGACCAGGTTGTCAAGTGAATACATTTGAATCAATATAGACTAATGATATAAACATTTCACAAAAAGGTAATTTTGGTATTGACTAGTGTGTGATCAAATTGGTGATCGATCTCATTTGCTGGCATTGACTATTACACTCATCTCAATGGGAAAGGGTGTCCATGAAGCACATTCATAATGGGATGACAGTCATGGTGTCTTGCTTTTTTACAATGGGTTTATTTGTCCTAAAATGTGTTAGTTTCTCCACATAAAGCTGTAGGCTACTGTGTCTCATGTTCAGAGGTGCATGCTGAATCAGTTGAAAATGTAACGTTACATGAAAAGGGCTGCC
>JAPMUY010001678.1:0-2500 GCA_026901105.3 Galaxias olidus | reverse complement strand
CACTGTAAGTCTGTCTAGCACTGATTCACTGCCTTATTGATCCACTTTCCATCTATTATTCATGTATCCACACACACTCTGGGTTAAGTGAAACAAACACACACACTCCCTCACACACACACACACACACACTCGTTGGTTCTCGAGGAGCAGGCACTGAGAGAAGACACTGAACACCACAGATTTCCACCGTGAGCCGCCTCTCCTTCCCTCCTCTCTCTCCGTCTCTTCCCTTCCTCTCGTTCATCCCTCTCTCGTCCCTTAACTCACACAGTAAACACGTCCCTCAGTGTGTTACTGCCACTGATTCCACTCTTTCTCTGCTGCTGCCACTCCTCCTACAGAAATGCATTTAGAGCCACACTGAGACATGTGTCGAGTGTATTACACTCCACCCCACAGGACCGTACACACACCTAAACAGTGGTACCACGGGTACGTCGGGCGTGCGTGATCTGAACTCCAGTTCCTTTGGCGGTTCCTCATCCGTTTGGAACGCGGCAGCCCGTGTTTCCAGTGTTGTGACTGAGGTTCGGGAACGTTTAGCGCGCGGTTCTGAACCCCTCTATTGGTTTCCCACTGTGATCCTCGGCTTAAGTGGGTCTAGTCAGCGGGGTGGAGTAACTCGTGAATGACCTCAGACAGCTTCAGAGACACCAATGGATAAGTGTTTAACACAGCCCAAGGTACCAACTCCCCGTGCTGGACACACACACACACACACACACACACACACACAGATAGCGGCATCTGTGTCAGCACCATATGGTAGCATTGTATTCCAGAGCCAAAGGCTCAAAATGTTTGTTTTTAGTCTGAACTTCTGGGTCCCCATAATAATGGGAACACTGAACTATGCCCTTACCGTAATGACCGTGTTTACGTGTGTGTGTGTTACTCTGGGTGTGTGTGTGTGTTACTCTGGGTGTGTGTGTGTGTTACTCCGGTTGTGTGTGTGTGTTACTCTGGGTGTGTGAGTGTGTTAATATGGTGTGAGTGCGTCTGTGTGAGTGCGTGTGTGTGTATGTGTTAGTGTGTGTAAGCTTAAACTGCAGCGTTCTGTCTCTCCCTCTCCTCTATCCCCACAGCCGGTGGGTTTACACAGGGCTCAGTTTGGGATGGCTAGGAGTGCTTATCACAGAGCAGCTGAGAGAGGCCCAATACAACTCCCAGCCAGCTCCTACTGTCTGACACACACACGCACACACACACACACACACACACGCACGCACGCACGCACGCACGCACGCACGCACGCACACACGCACACACCTTTCTCCTCCTAAACTCCCTTTTTCCTTTCTGTAAAAACTCCGTCGCAATAGGCCCCTTGACGCTCGCTCTCAAAAGAATATGGCTAAAATGACATCGTCTCTCTTTCATGGTTAAAACTTTTTGGGGGTGTAATTTTAATATATTTTCGTTTTGGAGATATTGCGCCAGTAAAGTTGAGATAATACTTTTGCCGAACAGGATGAGGCTCCGTTCGTCAGGGCGCTGGTTAATTGAATCACTCCTTATCTCGCCGTACAGCAGGAGCGGCGCTTCGTGTTCCGTTTACGGCGGCGCGCCATCGTGAGAGAGATAAATAATGGAAGCTGCAAAGGCGGCGAAAGACGAAGAGGAGGGGGGGGGCAGAAAAGGTGAGAAGGGGCATGAATATTCAGAGTCTGCACACACACATGCACACACACACACTCACACACACACACACACTGAGTCACACGCGCGCGCAGAGGGCTTGTTAACATGCAGGCTGCTCAGAGCCAGAGGATGTCTCCAGGCTCAAAGGTGTGGAGACAGCTGGGATGGGGGAGGTGGGTGGGGGGGGGGGGGGGCATATGGCAGCAAAGACTCACAGGTTTAAAAATATGATGAAAAGGAGAAAAAGAGGAAGGATAAAAAAAACACCTCACCAAGCCCTGAGTCTTCTGACACCAGTCCAGGAACTCAATTCATTTTGACCGGACAAGTAAAATGGCATTTATGGAAGTTACAACTAATAGAAGCTACAACACTAGACACTAAAACACTAGACCGCAGAAATGGATTGGAGCCTGACCAATAACAAAGCCACAAACACACACACGCACCCACACGCGCACGCACGCACACGCACACACACACACACACACACACACACACACAAACACACACACAGCGGAGACGCTAACAAGGGCTGCGATCGTGAGAGGACAACGGCCCTTCCTGACCGACCTTTGACCCCCCTTCTATGGGTGAAGGTTGAAGTTCACAGGGGAGGCACCGGTAAGGGGAACGACAATATAAGTGACAGTGGGAAAGGGAGAGAGAGGACGAGGGAGGGAGGGAAAGAGGGAGTGGGTTGCGCATTGCTACGGGTGACAAGTTGCCGGGGATGCTCCCCGTCGCTATATAGGATTCTGCCTCCTCCCCCTTGGTAAATTGTTTGCCCCGCGGTTGCCGTGGCGACACTGCGACCTGAGTGACGGATGGGAAGTGAACCGTGTCGCAGGGCGGT